>NIPQ01111661.1:9438-36396 GCA_002806875.1 Lepidotrigona ventralis hoosana | reverse complement strand
AATTTTCCTTACACACACACACACACACACACACACACACACACACACACAAAGGAAAAATCACGTCAATCGTAGAATTTCTTGTTGTTTATTTCAGCGTTGCTTTTAATTAACGACAAATCGCGAATCTTTGTGCGCGAACTTCCATTCCTATTCGTCACGTGTTCATTGATGGGGCATCGAATCATCGTGTGGAATCGATGGGGAAAATGCAAATATACCAAGTGGTGTTACCTCTCCAGCTTTTCGACAGCAAATTTCCGGAAACCGCGTTTTTTTTCTCCGTCTCTCCGCTTCCTCGGTTTCTCTATTGCGAGCGACGATTCACTCGATTCGCGGCTCGTTTCAACCGCGAGCACCGTGAATTAATTTTTCTCCGTCATTCTCGATTTTATTCCGTTCCGTTTGTATCGTTTCATTGTGTGTGGCGATCGTGCGTGCTTCGCTCGGCTTCGTTTCACCATGCGAATTCGTGTCGTTGGGGAAGGAAGCATGTTTTCTACTTTTATCGGTCGTTAGGGAAACTCGTTACCTGTAGCGAGATTACCGAGGATCGAGGGTACGATCGAAATCTTGACAGTTGATGGATCGTTTGGTCGAAGGTTACGAGTCTAGGTTGGAAAGTTTTGTCGTGGTTTGTCCGAAAATTTGGACGAATAGATGAAAAAATTTTGCGAGTTGGGTAAAACTTGACGGGGCAACCTTGTGCTATATTGAGAGACGATAGCCTATTAATTTCAAATGAAATCTAAATTAATTAATATAGGTCATCATTTTCAGGTACTGAATAATTGCATCCGCTCTGATTCCATGGTTTCACGATTCTGCAATCGTTGTCGCGAATATTCATTATCTGCAATCCTCATAACAATTGTAATTTTCTTTACAATACCTGACCTGAATTGCGAAGAAATTGTTGCCATGTAATTGTTTCCACGTATGTGTAGAGATGTTAAAATCTACATAGTTAAGATTGCTCAGGCATACTGATGTTGCACGACGCTATAGTGTAATTGTAAAATAATATAATATCGAGCGTATAGGAGTGAAAGAGAAAGAGAACTAATGACAATGAGAGTCTATGTCGAGAAAAAGTATGATGAGAATAGATTTGAGCGAGTGAATGGATCGTATAGGATTGAACAGTATAATCTAATGTAGTGCAGCTGAGTCTCAAGTATTAATATCGAGTTATAAACATAATATTGAATATTATAATCATCTATAATATGAAGTATAATATCAAGTATATATTTGTTTATAAATATATTCAACCATTATAATATCTATAATAACGACTATTATAATTATTATAATATCATTTATAATATCTATAATATTTATAAATTATAAACACGACTTAATATCAATTTAATATTGAAGTTATAAATATAATTTCAACTATTAAAATATCATCTACTGTAACTATTATTATATTAAAGCTATAAAACTTAATATGTATTTGTTACAAACATACGTATTTTAGGCCTTGATTGTTTAACCTAATCTCCAAATCCTACAAACGTTTCCCTGATTTTAATAGTTTAATTCACGTTTCATAGTCGAGACTCGATATTGGTACAGGCTTGTTAAACACGTTAAGCAAAATTATACCTAATTAGACCTAAGTATCACCACCGTGCTGAATCCTCGTGAATGGAACGAAGAATTGACGACATTTAAATGGCGCACGAAAGGCAACAGAAAACCGATTGAATCTTCATCCTACTGAGGATTGTAGAAGATCGTTTCGTCTCGTTTCCGCGGTTCACGCGAAACTTGCGTAAATGATTTCTTCGTTACGGTTTCCAGCTTGAGCGCAGCTGGAAACCGCTTGAATGGAAGGCCGATTATACTTCGTGGATTTAAGCGGTTCGGTAATTTCGAGCGCAACCTCGACTTACCTCGAGAGCTCTATCTTAGAAACTGAGTCCCGAGAGTTGCACGAGGTTTGGGAAGTTCAGGAAACACCGTGTTCAGGAAATACCGTCTATTTTTCGAACGTATTAACGAATGCTACGACGAGTCGGGAGAAGAAACTATTAGCGGTCGCGAACACGAGTGGCTTTCTCCCCTCGCTGGCAAGTGGCGCGAGTCAACGATCGCGGCGGCAAGAATCGTCGAAACTCCAACGGAGGGGAAGTTTCATCTCTTAGACTTCTCCTGGTGGAACAATAGGAGAATTTTTCTTCGTATCGTTGCTAAT
Source organism: Lepidotrigona ventralis hoosana (assembly GCA_002806875.1). NCBI lineage: Eukaryota > Metazoa > Arthropoda > Insecta > Hymenoptera > Apidae > Lepidotrigona > Lepidotrigona ventralis. The sequence goes on along the minus strand of NIPQ01111661.1, from coordinate 34,190 downwards.
TAAAAACGGAGTTGTCCGGCTGGAAGAGATGAGACTTTAATCGAACTTTTTTTTCACAGTCGAGGGAATAATTAATTTAAAATTTCCTTGCGACAAAGTTGGACAAAGTCGGACAGAGTATAGCTCCGAATGTACAAGGTTCAACGGTCGAACAGTTAGTTGGGAAATATGTACGAAGTATTCTGACATTGACATTATAATATTTACATATAATTTATAACATTTACAATATTTATATAGTTAATTAGGAAACACGTACGAGGTATTATAATATTACAACAAGTTTTGCAAACACTGACTTGCTTCTTCAAATCAAGTAAAACAACTATGCCGTATGTATTCTTCTGAATCTCGAAAAGTCAAGCCGTACGATTAATCGTTCGAGAAACAATGTATCAATGTGCAACGCCGGCAAGTGTAACGCTCTCCAGCGTCCTCGAAACGTTCCACCTTTCGACGCGTCTCTGAAAAAGCGATCCGTCTATCTGGGAATTACTTTGTGTACGAGTCGACTGTACGAGCTTTTGAAGTTTGAAGAGACACTCCGGCGGTGGCATTAAAGCGCGGAATGTCAGCGAGAAATATTATTCGGCCGCTCTGCACCGAGAAATATCGCCGCGTTGCTCATTGTGTTGCATCGCGAGGCCGCGTCGGAATAAAGCGACACGGATATTTCACGGAAATAACGCACACGCCATTCATAATTACCACGATTTTTCAACCATAATTCCATCGCTTCGCTTCTTCTGGGGGACTTCCGAAAATTTCCTTCCCTCTTCTCCCCGTTCTGGGAGGGAATATATGTTCTCTCCCTCTTTCCTTCTTCTTTTCCTTTTCTCCTCTCTGTTCGACAATATCGTTCTCGACCCAGATCAAGATGCAAGTTTCTCAAGCTCACTCGACCGTGTTACACGACCTTTTTCAGAAATTCAAATTAAAAAACCGCTCGCGGGCCATTGGCCAGCCTGTATATTATACGATCCACGAAATATCTGCGGAGCCCGATGCTCTCCCCGATCGTTCAACCACCGCGAACATTACACCAGTGAAATATCTTCGGCAGGTACACGTCGAAGAATCCGAGCCTGGCGATAAATCACCAGGTTTTTTGGTTATTGGAACCTGGTTCACCTCTCGAAGCCGTTCACCGCTCTTTTCCTGGAATGTCTGATCGACTACTGCCTCGCACAACCCACTCTGATTTCCCTCTGATCCCTCTCGCCTGATCGATCCAACTCTCTAAGCCACACCGAGAGTTTTATTAAGCGATAAATTAAAATCTCATTCCGTCAAACACGGACGCGTTCGAAGTTATTCCGGAAATGTAAAGCCTCGAGTTGCTCGAGTCTGAGTCTTTAAAAATTATTATTTCTTTGATTTCGCTTCATTGGCTTCAACGTCTGTTGATTTTGTATATAGCAATTTTTCAAGCCCCAAAATTATTATTTTTTTGGTTTCGTGTGATTGGCTTCAACGACTGAAAGAATAATATTTAGAAAATCTTTTCTCTGAATCTAACACGTTTTTTTTTTCAAATTATCTTCTTAAGTTTCAAAATTATTTATAAACTGCTATTCTTCGTTCATTGATTTTAAACAGCTACTTAAAAAAAAAAACTGTAAACTAAACAATTGGAAAACTAAATAATATTCATTACTATTTAGAAAATATTTTCTCAATTTTATGGTAATATGTAAAACATAGCATTTATGCACAATACTTTCTCGATTGTTAATAACATCTAAAAAGATTAATTTGCACAACTGCATTTCTCGAAAACGGAACAATTCCCCTGAATGTTTCAAATTGCTCTTTTAATTCTCAGAATTTACGAACACCGCAGGCCTGTCCGATCTTCCAACTTTTTAATTTCCGGTCTTTAATGGAGCACTAAAAACAAACATAATCCCCGAAAGCAGCGAAAAATTTACTGTCTGGGGTGACTCCACTCCCCTTACTAAAGGGGAGACTCCACGGCAGAAACTCGGTAAAAGTCACGGATATTTTGCGTCATAAAAGCGACGCCGAGGCCCGAAATAAAAGCACGCTAAACAGTTGGTACAATAAAATATCCGTGATTGCGAGAAATCTCTGATAGTTCGGCTTCGCGGTGAAAAAAGGTCGCAATCTCGTGCTGACGCGCTCGTTCGGAACGTTGGCCCCCGAATTTTCCACCAATTCCGGCCGGCTTTCAAACTTCCCTTTTAAATCGGACCTTTGTCCGCTCCATCGAGTAATCATAATCTCCCCGAGTTATTCTTTCCATTTAATCTCTTGTCGTGCGTGAAAACACCTTCCGTTTGAAACACCGCAGCGAAAACTTTGAATTCCGTATCCTCGTGCTTCAGATAATATTTCGATATCGCGCGGATTATTTCGTCACGTGTTCTCTGTTTCACACGGTTGAAACATTCTCGAAAATAGCAGATTTGTCGTTTCTAATAGTGGAAGATTCCTTTTCTTGTTGTTACATCGCGTGTTTTATGTTTAGACACGTGTTTCAACTGAAGCTCGTGAAAATACTGATTAGTAGACGAAATTTCCAATTTCTCGGGGTAGTATCATTAACAAACGAGAGAATAATTCAACTTTGATAAATTTTAGAATATTTTATTATATTTTAGAATATTTTATTATGTCGCTGTTGATGTGACCCACTTATTCTCAAATGTTTTCTCAAACTACATCAAGTAGTTGGTGCTTTTTTTTTCGCGTAGGTACAGTTTTTCGATCGACGCTCGAAAGTGTTAAAATTCCTGAAAGTAAACATCACAAACTAGAATCACTGAAAACTCGAAAAAAGAAAAAAAATCACAAAATAAAGGCACAATATCTCGTAGAATGTTCGGAGCGTCATAAAAGCGTCACCTTTGGGAATGAAGAATTTCGTTCGACGTAGAACAGAATTTCACCGTGGTTGAGAATTTTTGGCAGCGCACGCGATATATGAATATACATGACAACGATCGAACCGAGCATTACGTATCCTATGAAAGTCGAGTTAATACGATGTTCTATCAACGTTTGTTTAGTTTTTAAAGAATTAACACGTTCCGTGCCATGTGTACCACCGGTGGTACACACAGTCATATTTATTTAATTTATTTATTTTTTGCAGTCGAACTGATCGCAGCGCCACGTGTACCACAAGTGGTACACGATGTGACAGTTACTCTAAACAAGAGAACTACTTATCGATTGATGATGTAATGAAAGACTGTGTGATAATATATCAATCTTTAGTCAAAATATCAAATGCCCTGAGGCAAAAATGGCTTGGCACGGAACGTGTTAAACATCGACCGTAATGCGATATGAGAATTAAGCAGTTTCAGGACTGGCGTTAAATATCGCTGATATTTAACAACATTACGCGCGTGGTTACTTATCTGAGAAGCCGAGCGTTGGTTATATTGAGCTCGAAGCTCGATTATTCGAAAACACGAGTACTTCGAAACGAGGGTATGAATAATTCCGCATACCGATACGATCGCGTATACGGTGGCTAACCGTACCGATATCATCAAGAATACAAACGTTTTGAATCAATTTGATTCAGGATGCGAGTAGCACCTCGGCGATCGATGTAATCGAAAATATAAATATTCGGATACCGTATGAATATGAATGCACGCTTTCGATGTAACCGTGGCTATAAATATTTCACACCGATACCACGTGGCCGCCTTTAGATCACCGATGTAGTCGAAAAATAAAAGTATATGGAAATATTTCGAGCCGATGTAGCCTGAGAATCGAAAAATACACGGAGATGCACGAGGACAGAAACGTTTAATAGAAAGACAAGTCAATCTTAGTAGTCAAAAGACTTTTATTAATTAATGATTACATTGTGGATGTATTGGTATGTGTTTCTATTGAAAATCTGAGACAGCGATAATGAAAACACAGTATTGAAAGCGTAGTATTGAAAAATGGTATGTGGTATAAATATTTCACACTACGAAATATATATGGGAATATCTCGAGCCAACGTGACTCGAACTTGAGAATCGAAATGTACGAGACTTTGGAACGATGTAACATTAGGATAGAAATATTTGACAGAAGGAATGATTAAATAGAAAGCAAAGTCAAGTGACTTACTAACTGAAGGACTTTTATCAATTATTCTTTATATGCATTTATAGGAAAAATTANTTATATATATATATATATATATATATATATATATATATATATATATATATATTTCTGAATGTTAATAATTGATAAAAATAATTGATAAAAGTCATATATATATAAATTATATGGAATATCTAAAGTAGAATATTTGTCATAATATTTAATGGATGAAACAAATTCCAATTTAGATTTCGTTCTCTTTCGGTCATGTTCTTGGGGAAGATAAAAATGCAGAAAAATTCGCGGTCTATTATCGAACAAACCAAAAGTCGTAGTATAAGTACAAGTAGATCTGAATTCAATTCAGTGATATTCTCGGAACTGCCAGTGTTTCCTTTTTCGAGTTTTCATCCAGCTTCGCACAATTAATATCGACGATCTTCGTCGTCCTCGACGAAGGTCTGATCGAGGATAAGAGGAAGAAATCAATTCTCTGATGCGGGACTTCTTATCTGGAAATTTATTGAAGATACGTGCGCCGAATATAGATTCCATCCGCGGCTCGTTATTTCGATCGAATGTACAAGATTTATCTACCCAAAGAGAGTCGGCGAAAAACGAGAAGAGAAAGAAGAAGAAGAAGAAGAAGAATAGGATCTCTCTTTCCCTCTTGAATGATAAATTCCTTCTTTCCGCGAGAAATTTTAAAATTTCTAAAAATCCAAAGTGACGCGAAAAGGAAAAAAATCGACATTAAGAAGTGAGTGACGAGTAACTACTTAAAAAAAAATAAATAAATAAAATATATACATATATATACAGCCAGACGCCACGAAGATGGATACAGCGAAAGGAAGGAATCGCAGACTGTAGAAAAACCTGAAACGCGAAACGTTCTATTACCGTGTCGTGTTTTTCTATCGATTACTGCTCCGTTCTTCGACAAGAACGTTCCATTATTTTCCCCTTCCTCCACGCGGCACGAGATTCTTTGTGACAACGTCCCATCAAAGGTATCCATCTTCTTTAACCCGTGCATTTACCGGCGTTTCCATTTCCCCCTCCCCCTCCGCCCCACTTGGCCTTTGTTTGCATACAAAGTAGCCCGGCATGCGAATGTCACTTCTTACCGAAAAATCGGCTTCCTTCGAGAATACGATGGAACACGGCGTACGTACGTACTTTCTTCTTGAGCCATTCTTCCATTTTCTTTCTTGTACTGTGCAATCCTTGTTCTTTCTTCTCTAGTTGCTCTCTCTCTCTCTCTCTCTCTCTTTCTTCTTCACTCTTGACGAAGGGAGCGAACGATTGATTTGTTATTTTCCAGTTCGCTATTTTCCTCCCTCTCTGTGTCGACGTTTTGCTCGAATATCCCCGGGCGCTCGATTCGATTCGATTCGATTCGATTCGAATATTCGAATCGAACCGCGTTACGTCTGATTCCTTTTAAGTTGCACTGCGATTTCCCGTGATTCCTTTTAGCCGCGACTCTGACGGCTCTGGAGTTTCGCAGGGGAAAGACGAAACGCGATCAAACTTCTCGCATTACTTAATATCGAACGACTGTGTTTTAATAAGCGATATTTTTAACAAGAAAGTTCGTTCTCTTGGAATACAAATCGGCGAGATGTTCTCTCGGTTACTTTCTTTCGCGGAAAAGAATTCCGTCGCATTCGCGGCATTCATAAGCTGAAAAACACGAGTCGATGTATCGCTCGAGGAGAGAAAGAGATATAACACCTCGAGTGTTTTCCACGCAGAAGAAAATGGAAGATTATAACAAGATCCAGAATTCACGGGTAATCCACCAGCAACTCGAAGTGATATAGATCGATATAAGGCAGCTGGGAGAGAAAAATGATTCACGGTGGCTCGCTATTTTCGTACTATTTTCCCTTCTTTTCATCGCGATATTCTTCATCGTGATCTCCGTCTCGCGGTTAATTTAATTGTTTCTCACCCTTCAACTCGACTTTTGCTCATTAGCAATAAGTATTAATGATAATAATACACTTTGTGATTATTATTACTATTAATAATACATTAATAATAAAATGTAACAATAATAATATATAAATAATAATACACTTTATCATTAGTACAATTCCCATTATTTATTATCATAAATAATAAGTGTATACAATATTATTACGAATGATAAATAAAAAGTAATTGTAATGAATAATAACGACACTTATTCATTAACAATATGGTCAATAGATTGTTATTTGATTTAATTATTTCGTGTCCTTTGGTTCGATTAATTTTTAATTAATTGAGGACACAATTATGCGTATATTTGCGTGTATGCTTCCAAGTACATGATATCAATTTTAATATCGTATAAATTATAGTACACGTGGAAATTGTGGAAGGAACGTCGTAAAGTTTTACAACACAGAGGCGTGCATACTGCACGACAATTATTTGTTAGTTGCATTATTGACGAGTAGACCGCGGACGTGCAGTAGAAGAGACGCGCGATGGTCAGACGCGCGCGTTTGAATTTTCCGTACGGTTGGAACGCGACAGATCCCGGATTCGCGTCAATTTTTAATTCCTCATCATTGTGGGCTATTTGCGAATTTACGAGAAATTTCAGCAGTAGAAAAATTCACACGGCGACAAACAGAAAATATTCGAAGTACGGTATATATATATTCGGTTGTCACGAATGCAAACGAACGAAACAAATCCCTATTTCTTTGCTCGTAATCGTCGAAATACGAATTTCCATAAATATTCCAACTACGCTGCGCAGCAATGAAAATTAGATGCCGCGTTAATCCTTCTCTAATTTCGCCACAGTCGATCCCGCCTGTGCGAGAGCAACTCTGCGTAATAGTTACATTCCAGTTCAGAAACTTAATCATTTTTGATTTCCGCCCGGCGCATTTGCCCACCGTCGTCGTAAATATTCATGCACTTTGCGCAGAACGGAGTCAGAAAGCCGTGCAAACGCCTGCCCACCTCCTCTGCTCTCTTTATTTCCTTTCAGCCGTCGGGATACGGGTTTCAACCGTATGTTGTTTGCTGCGCGATTTACAAAAGCGAGAGTAATTTTTACACGCCGGCGGTACTGGAATTTGTTTTGACAGGAGAGCACGTGAAATATCGAAGGTTATCAAACAGCCAGAAGCTTATGCTGTATTTTTGTCCGCGTCATTTCCCTCCGGCGAATTAATCCTGCCTATTTTTTTTTCCCCTCTTCTCTTTCCTCTCTCTTGTTTTTTTTTCTTTTTTTCTCTCTCTCGCCCCCGACACGAAGTTGCGGAAACGAAATTATCGTCGACGTTGTAGAATTAGAATCTGGACTGATTTGAAGTCGCGGGCGGCGGTCGGTTAAACGTCCCGCGACGAAACGAACAATGAATCACGATTAAACAATTTTCATCATTTTCGGGGAGCGCGACGCGGTTCTTCATCAACTTCCATTCATTTGTTTGTCCGTTTCCTCTCCACCGGGGAAGAGAACAAATTTTCCCGAGCGAAATGAAAACTTGGCGAAATCCACGAAATATTCCATTTAGAAAAATTTTTCATTATTCTCGAAAGTAATATCCCTCTTCTCTCTCTCTCTCTCTCTTTCTCTCTTTCTCTCAATTAAGCACGAGAATAATTTCGAGTCGGAGTCGAGCAAAAAAGAATTTCCTGTTATGCTTGCCGAATCATGCCTCTCTGCCAGAGAACGTTTTCAACGTCTTCTGCCTTCCCAATTAAGCTTCGCGTTCTCAAACTTAAAGATCGAATTACACGGACTCTCGTTGATAATTTGCCTCATGTTTTTGCGGATAAAGGGGATTTCTCGCTGTTGAAACACGGGGTCGCGTGACGCCCTCGTATTTCTCGTTATCGTTATCGAGCGAGGCAACAAATTTCTTACGTAGGTTTTCTAAATAACGTGGTTTAGAATATCAAATCAAATTTTTAAATAACGCGGTTTAAAATAGCAGATAAGTTTTTCTTAACTTATGTGGTTTAAAATAAATATGAATAAAGTTTATTAATTTGGGAATTAACAGACACTAAGAAGTCACAATACGGCCATGATAAAAGATATTAAGACTCTCATTAGACTCTCACAAGCTATCACAATTCGCTATAATACTCTCTAGATCTCTCTCTTTCTTATTCCTTCACGATATGCATCCTCGAAACTTTCGTTCTTCGCACACATGTACAATCATATTACATATTTCAAGTTTTAAAACATTTCCAGGTCTGACGATTGCCTCGCTCTTAGACCACACAGAAAACAGTTTTTCCCAGGTTTCTTCACCCCACATTCTCGTCAAAGAGTGTCATGCTCTCGCTGCGATGTTCGTTTTGTTACAGCTTTGCGAGTACAGTGGTATCGAGTTTCGTGCTTTCGAAAAAAAGAAAAAAATCGAGTTTCATCGGCTGCGATAATTTTTGGCTCAGCCCCTCCCCCGCGCGCGTGTGTACATGTCGTTTCGTTTATTCTCCTCGACTGCGTTGAATTTCGTTTTTAACCGTGCACAGAAGAGGGGGAAAGTGAAAGAAAAAGAGGAAAGGCCGGCACGATCGATCGTCGAACCGTTTGGCCCGCTTTCACGGGGATTTTGATTTAAGGAAGGAGGAAAGTGGCCTCGCGCCTTCCTCCCCTCCCCTGCGAGCTCTTTGGATCCCGGCCAAAGTGAACGAACCGCGACCACGTTTTTCTCATGGCCGTGTACCACGCTTGTCACGCGATATATATATCCCCCAGAGGGGAACAGTGAGAAATCACGCGACGACGGAGCTTCTGTCTACTTTACGAGACTCGCTTCGCGAGCGATGCGTTTATTATATCCGGCGAAGGTGTTTGTACGTGATCGTGGAATCGAAAGGGGTTATCGCTTTATACTTGAGGTACACTATCTCATCCACTGAATTTCTCCGACTGGAGAGGCAAGAAACGAGCGATTCATTTCGCATGGAATTATAAAGGCAGTTCGATATCTGAAAATTGTTGAATATCAATTTTTTCTTTTGGATAAATCTTGTTTTAGACGACTCGACTGACTGGTAACGATCTATTTTCAAAAGTTTTACTGATTAAAATTGGGATAGAATTGATTTAACTTGATGTTAACGGGGATATAATCTATGCATTTAAAATAGCCAGGCAAAACTATTAAAATAAGGTTTAATTTTCCGGTGACTGGTTATTATTTTGTAATCAATGTACATTTTTTTGAGAGTTATCTTGACTCTGAAAGAGCAGTTTAACTTTGTGTGGCAGTAGTAGACCCTACGTATAGTCAGTCACAGACATTAACTGAAATTGGACATAAATTCTTATTTCCTTCTTAAAATTGCTGTTGCAGAAATTTAAGAAATAGCCAAACTAATGAATAATAGTTACTAAAAGATGACTCGTGATCTAAGAAATAGCCAAACTAGTGAATAATAATTAGACGATCTGAATTTTTGTTCTTTTCTTTCTACTCGTTTTAGACTCGTGTCAGTCGAATTTCACTCAGATTCACTTGTTCGTAGTTCATAGAGTATTAAAAACGGACGTGAGTGTTCCTTGCGAAACTGGCTTACATTCGTCAACAGTAATTTCGACTGGCCAACGTTTCGACAAGCGATTTCGAATCGTCGATTTTCATCCCCCGATTATTTCCCCTTTCTATTTTTCTTCGTCAAACGGGAAACGAATTACAAACGCAGGGAAGAAGGACACGATACGGAAGAAAACCGGTTTGAAATGAGACTTCTCACGGCGAAGAATTGCCGAGGATGTGTCCGCTGCTCGGTATTTTCGAGAGCGAGGGACAAGAAGACTCGTCTTGTCTCGGAGCCAAAGTGAGACACACAGACACACCTGACCGCCATCCCTCTTTCTGCCATCTGACGCTTCAATTTCAGGGCAATTCTCGGCGGCGGAGTAGCAATTCGCAGGCAGCACATCGACCGCCACGGTGAAACGAGATTTCTATCTGTCGGAACGAGCTAATGCACCGGCCGAGTTTGCTCCGCTGATCCTCTGTCCCCGTTCCAACTGCTTTCTGCTGCAAAGAACTCGCGTTTCCGTTTGACCCCAAGTTCCCCCTTCTCTCTCTCTCTCTCTCTCTATCGATTTAAGTCCCGTCACTTTCCTAGACGCGCGCGGAGGACACGTGGTTCCTATTTGCGCCGCGCGTGGATTAATGGATCTTCGCAGTGAATGGAGGAACGCTGGAATTCGAAATAAGAATATGATTATATCGCGAGAGAAGGAGCAGAAGGATCTATCCTCGGTGGAGAATATTGCAAATAAGTACTATGAAGAAGAATGAAAATTTCCATTTTGTACAGTAGGATCTAGTGTAACGGGAGCGAAAAGTATGTTATATTATACTATACTACACTACACGATTGAAGAATGTGACATGAAAATGTTACGCGTTTCTTCATTGACTTAAAAAAAAAAACAGTTCAGCATTAAACTTGGTGGGCTTGCGAGATTGTGTTACTTCAAAGAGAAATCTATTCCAATTACAAGGAACTGGATCGTTATTTAAGCAAGGTAATCCTTTTCGCTATTTTTAGTATCTCAGCCAAAAATAAGGAATAACATTCTTCGAACATCTTCGCGAAAGATAAGTTGGTTAGTAGATTTGTATCATATTATTTTTGTCACTATTTTATTCTTTCCTTTAATGTTATTTATTTCGTTGTCCTTTTTCGTGTCTCTCGTCCTGTTGTATTTCAAGATCAACACAAAATGACCATTCGAATATTTTTATATTTAGTTAGATATTTTATATGAAGCAATATATTTTTAGAGGCTTCGATTTTTCATAAAATACGTAAATAAAATCTCGTGCATTCTATCGTATTATAAAGATTTTTCGTTTCTTTTACTTTATGCTCTAGCGTTAACATTCGATGTTTTGTATAATAATTTAAAAGAATTTCGATATATATAATATTTCTAGAGACATTTCATTCTGCTTTCTTTATGTGTGAATGACGCTTTAAGTCTAGAAAGCATACCATCTAATTATTCCATTTGGAGGGAAGCAAGCAGTTGCGAAAGGTTTTCGACAGCGGAGCAAGAAGAAAATTAAAAATCGTCCGTCGCGCGAGGTTGAAGGAATATTCAGCGAGGAGGGCTGTTTGTTCTAGCGGCAGATGCGTTATATATATTTACTTGTTACCGTTTCGTCGTTTAGACAAAGTTGGCGAAACGGTCGGCAAACTTTGTCCCTATTTGCGTTCGCAGTTTGTTCAATTAAAATCAAAAGTCACGGGACGGGAGCCTGGCCAAAGGACTCCGTCTATCTCGAAACTCGAAGAAACGTCTTGTCGCTGTCTGATTACCTCCACTTCGCAACCTTTGTTTGTGTTGAATCACGACACAATAAAAATTCGCGTCTGGGTCGCGCCAATTTTACTTGAACTCGGCTAAGTTCGATTAATATTCCACGACAGAGCTACTGATTTCGAAGGAAAAAACACTCTCGATGTTCCTCGTTTCTGAGAAAAAGTTGAAGGGAAATTTTCCTAAGGGATAAGAAAAAAAAATAAAAGAATAAAAAAATGTTGGAATGAAGTGAAATAATAAATAGTAATGAAAGAAAAGAAAAAAAGGAAAGAAAGAAAGAGGGTAATGGAGGGGAAAACGAAAAAAAGTAAAAGAATTAACTTGGCCAAACACGATCTATCAGAGGGCGTTTTATTTGCACGCGCGAACTCGCGGTCGAAACAGAGAATTCTCCCCCTCTCTCCAATCATCCTCTTGCCGTCCTCTCCTCCCTCTCTCCCTCCCACCCACGGGACGAAATTTCGTGCTCGATCGCGATTCATAGCCCGCGCGCAGTTTCGACGCAATTCTCGTTTATCGAGTGGCTCGAACGGGGTCTCGCGTGTCCGGATGTTCGCCAGCTTAAACAGCCCGACATCCATGACATCGCGCAATCCGTCATCCGCACTGGCTGATTAATTGCGCCTCCATGGTCCACGGGAGCGAGCGCCACCCGAGCATTCGAACTGTTTTTTTTTTTTCTTTTTTTTTTTCGGTTCGAGCTCACCTCTCCGTTTCAACCATCGCTTCGAGATGGCTTTCGAAATGGTCACGTCCGAAGTGCGAGTTTTCGGGGAGTTAGAGGGGCGCGAAGACGCACGGGAATATTCAACAGATGCAAAAATATGGAAAATGTCCGGAGCGGAGAGATGGATGAAACAAATCTCGATCCGGATTAACGTAGATATATCCTTCGGATTTATAGAAATATAGAAGTTTAAACGTTCAAAATGGCTGATTGAGAATGAGAATTGTAACTGAATTATGTTTGAAGAACACAAGAGAGAGAGAGAGAGAGAGAGTGACGTTCTTGAGATTAATGTACCGTGAAGAACGTAAGCGTGCCAATGACCGGAAAAGTGGGAAATCGTCGATAATTCGAACTGATACAACTTTGTTGAAGAAAGATCAGCTTGGTCTTATTTCAATGCGCGAAGCTTCTATCTTGACGTTCGTAAGATGATTTTGTTCAAAGATGACTTTAATGTGGCGGAAAATTGTTGAAAATCGATCAAAATTCAAACGTGTGTGGACACGTTGAAAAATTTCTTTTAGGATTATATTCACTATGATCTTGAAGAAATTCTCTGTTTGCAACGGAAACCTTAAAACTCGTCGTGCAATTTTTTTTTTGTTTATCATTTCATTGAACTTTGAACGTTAGAATTGTACGACGAAGTGTTAGGATCTCTTGAGTTTTTACCATTTAATCCTAATGTCCAACGTTCGATAAAACAATGAAATAAAAATCGTACGAGGAGTTTGAAGGAACTACCGTGAAGAGAAGAGTCTTCAGCCTTCGAAACGATGGCAGATTTGATTACGAAAACAATTTTTCAAGTTTTCAATTTTCGAGAGGAAATCATCGCTTTAAAATGGCACTACTAGCGCGTTTAAATTACACACGATTGGTAAATTCTCAAATTTCGATCTACATTGCTAGAACTTTCAACGTAAAACATCCTTCAGTCTCATCGAGAATGTTCTTCCGTACTGTTTGTAAAACAAGGGAAGGGAACGTAAGGAAATGCATTTCCCGGCAGCGAGAGGTTGGTGCTTGGATTTTCGAGCGATTAACGTGGCTGCAAAGGGGTTGCGTGCGCGTCACGCGACCGTTCGAGGAAGCTGGAAACTTTCGTGTTACAAGAACGATCGTCGGGGTGGAAAGTTGGTCGAGTTTCCTGGTGTTCCATGAAGTGGACCGAACTTTTCCACCTTCGTCCCCGTTTATGGACTCCCCCACCCCCGTGTTTTCATTTCCATAGTTTCTTCCCCAAGAAGACCATAACTCGGACCCGTTGTAATTTTATCGCGTCGCTGTTGTACTCGTCGCCTGTAATTTTCCCCGCGGTAATTTTGCACGCGGGAAACGTATTTCAACGCCTGTTGTTTCGTCACCGGTTGAAAACATTTCTCCTCTCTCTCTCTCTCTCTCCCCACCTCTTCCTTTCTAATCTGTCCGTTTGGAAACTTCTTTTCCTTTCTTTTTGTCCAGCGGACGATCTAGCTGGAAAACTCTCCGCGCGATATCACGTATGCCTCTCACTGAATCTCGCGGAAACTTATTCTCCATTAAAACTTTTCCCGCTTTCGTTTCAGTCGCCTGGTATAATCTCCCTGTATTTGTTCCGACCGGTTCTTTTTCGGGGGACAGACGGTCGATTTAAACCCATGGCGGAGGGGGGAGAAACATTTATGAAACCGGCGGGAGAGCGTGTTCGAGAATAAACAACCGGATTTGCGTTCGAGATTGAAATGATTAAAAGTGAAAATTATTGGATTCTGGATAGACATGGGTTGTCTTGCACTTTAAATAATATTCTAATATCCTTAATCTTATTTTTATATTTTTAAAGAACTGAGAGTGTTAAAAAGCAGACAGAAACTAATGACTAGAAAATCACTAGTATTTTAAAGAAATTTTTTAAATATTCTGATGGATCTTTAAAAATTGGTGGTATTTAAAAAAAAAAAAAACTAACGATTAGAAGATCACTAATATTTCGAATTTTTCTTACGTTCTAAAGTCTTTAAAAGTTCAGATGTTTAAAATAAGAAAGAAAGACAGAAACTAATAATTAAAATGTCACCAATGTTCTGAAGGATGTCCTAAAATTCCCTTGAAAATTCCAGAACGATTAAAAAGAAGAAAGGACTGGAATATAACTGAAACTTTCAAAAATTTCGATTATCTCGAGACCAGGAAAGGGGACGATCCTAACGACCAGGGAAAGGGACGAACGTTACAAATGTGTGTTTTCTACGTGAAACGGCCATTCGAGGACATTGCGCGGCGGTTCGGCATTTAGTGGAGTGTCACTCGATCAAGCGAGACCTCCTGTTCCAGAAGACACTGTCACGCCCTTGTTTTCACGCGTCTTGTCTCTGCCCCACGATTTTCCTTCCTTCCTTCCTTCCTTCCTTCCTGCTAGCCGCTGTTCTTCTTCCGTAATGACGAGACCTTCGTGCCCGAAGGAAAACCACCCCACCAGTGACAAAGCTTACGGTAATTATCTCGAAACGCGTGCAGTTGCAGTTCGAGCCAGCGCGCGATGAAGATGGAATCGAGAAAGAAAGGGAGAAAGAAGAGTGAGGGATGGGTGGGTGGGAGAGGGAAGAGATTCCAGTTGCTTTCCTTTTGGAATACGAGCCTCAGCGTCGGTTAATCACTGGACACCGGAGAAATCCGGACGGCTCGAAAATTGTCCCCTAACCTCTTTCGCTATGTCAGTTGGTAAATAACGACTTCTACGATTTCTCTGGTTTGCAGAGCCGCCGCGCCGTTTGTTTGCCAATGACAAGGGACCCGACGAGGGGATGTCGCGTACAGGAAAGTAGAACGAGCTGCAGTCTGATGAATTATACGACTTTTAATTTGGCAAGAAGTTTGGCCAGCCACGTTGAAATAGGTTCGAGATCATTCGGCGAACGTGTTTCACATTGGACGTTGTCCTTCGATGTTAAAACTATCGTCGATCGAAATTATATCAGAAGAGATGATATCAGGGCGCAAGGAGTAGGAAAGTATTTTACAACGAGATAAAGAACACAATTTTATTCGTATATTTCAAATTTCTAAAAGTGCAGGAAATTTGGTCATTTTGACCATTTTTGGTAGTTCTAATGTCAATAGTATATTTTTTATTTAAAATAGTATTTTATGTACTATTTTTAAAAGTGTATTTTTTAATAGTATAGTACACTTTAATAGNTTATATTATATATATATATATATATATATATATATATATATATATATATATATATATATAGTTCTTTTTAAATAATATTTTTAACAGTAGAACGATCGTTGAACCACGCTTGAATTCATTACACTCCTAATTCCTTCAATCTCGATGCTTGGACATCACCAACGTGAACTTGGCTGTCAATTTGTCACTGCTATCGATTAACAAAAACCGTCACACGTGACCAGACTTCAATTTCAAAGCTCGAATTTTAATCAAACTTCCAAACCTCATCAAACCGCTCGTTCCTCAAAACTAAACGCGAAACTTGATAGACAGACTTTATATTTGTAAATCAATCTTTACGTTCTCTCTTGAACCTTCTTAACGAAACGAACGAAGAAGAAACACGACTCGAACTGCTGTTGCAACGTCGTTCGATCTCACACGTGATGTTGCAGTTGTTCTCGTCATTAAACATTAAACTTTTAACGATCCCCCCCCCCCGTCGTACAGACTTTATATAGCGTGTCGCGTTACAGCGATTGCTCGAGATCTAAAAGGAGGGAAGCGTTCTTTTTCCTCTTCTTCTTCTTTTTTTCCAGAGTTCTCTCTCCGGGGATTTTTGAATATCTGGCTGGCGCACGTTATCGCGCACGGTCCAAAGCAAAGGTTATCATCGTCGAGAAAGTTTCGCGGCTGTTCCTCCGCCATTACTCGCGCGAACACGATCCCTCCTCTCTCTTCTCTTTCTCTCGTTACTCTTTTCAGTCTCTTTAAAGAACACAGCAACGCCGCTGCCCCGATTCTTTCGCGATATAAACGTCAAATTTCACGGGGAAAGCACGGCGATGAATTTTCGAGAAGTTCCCCCTCGGGATTCGAGAGATTTCTTTCTTTTTCTTCCCCCCTCCTCTCTCTTTCTTGTCTCCTTTTTTCTTCCTTCCCTCTCGCTACTTTTCGTCTCATCATCATATCCAAGGGATCTACTATCTATTCTAAACGCGTAGAGAGATTTTCCGCGGCGCGCTGTTCTTTTACACTTTGCATCACGCGTGTGCCCGCTTTCTCCGTCTTTCTCTGTCAGTCGGCCCATTGTGAATGAACTTTTATGCTTTAACCAGACGCGCCGTGAGATAGAAAAATTTTCTAATATCGCAGTACAATCGTTATTTTTTTCCTTTTTAACACGGTTTCTAATGTTTCTATGTTATACACGAATTCGAACGTTAACGACAATTGCCCTTTGTAAATTCGATGGAATTTTATGGAACGGCACTCTGAAATGAAAATGTAAAAGCACTTCCTACTTTCTCCATCTCTACTTCCTTTGTTGCACGATAATGCAAAACTCGTTCCTCCCACGCGAATCACAAGTATTTTTTTTTTTTTTTCAACTAACTTAAATCATATTTCACTGCTGGTGAACGTCACGTCGAATATTTAGTAACGTAAATTTATAACGCGAATACACAGAGTAAAATGAACATGTAATGATTGTGGAATGAATACAAATTTTCATAACGGCACGCGACAGCGCACACATCAGCTTTGTTTGAATAAATTTGACGATAAACGATCCGTTCGTAATGTTCGAATACACGTAAATTCGATGTTCGAAATTTCCTAACAAATATAAAATATTATGTCATATAATANTATAATATTTAATATATATATATATATATATATATATATATATATATATATATATATATACTATAAATTATATAAATACTATTATATTTGAGTATTTCAATAATACTTTTAAGGACTTGTTACTCCTAATTCTATCAACAGTTCTAGAAATATTTCTGAACTTCATTCGTTTCAATTATTGTATTTTGTACGAAAGAGAAAGTAAAGTAAGAATTATGTAGGAGATAAAATTCACACATACGCACGTTGACACAAGATTATCTGACAGAATTAATTTATTTAATTGATTTATTTGACAGATCTTGAATCTGTAATTTAAACTCTGAAATTTGAAAATTATGAATTAATTTATTTAACAGACGATCGTAATTTTTTAATATTTCAAAAATCCCTCTCAATGACTTGTAAATCTTTTACATGTATATATTTCGAAATACTTTCACGCTCCATTCGCTCTATACAAAATAAAAGATAAAGTAAGGATCCAATGCTTCTTACGAGATTTCGAAGAAATTTATTTAAATGAAGATCTAATATTTCAATAATACTCTCAAAGATTCGTAACTCTTCCACTATCTCAAAATACTTTTACATTCTGTTTGCTCTAGTTACCATATTCTACACAAAATAAAAAGAGTAAAGTAAGGATGCCAAAGGGAATGAAATTCAGACACGCGTTTTGTTACAAGATTTCGAACAAATTTATTTAACAAACGATCGATAGTTTCCTGATATTTCCACAGTGCTCTCAAAGGCTCGCAACTTTTCCAATATTTCCAAATATTTCCAATATTTTACACTCTGTTGTCAAGTACGAAAGAAAAGATCCTACAGGGGAATCCTACAGAATTCACACGTGCTCTTTGTTACAAGATTTCGAAGAAATCTATTCGACGGAGGATCGTAGCTTTCTAATGTTTCAATATAATACACATACAATACACATATAATACACATACGATATAATACACCAAAAAGAAAAAAAATAATATAATACACATACAATATAATATAATACAAAAATAATATAATACACCAAAAAGAAAAAAAAATTCCAAATTTCTTAATAACGTAATACATCAGAATGTTTCCAAATTTTCCAAAATTTCCATGCCCCGATTCGGCACGTTCCGTTCCACGCGGAACGAAAGACGTATTAAGGATTCCGGGAAGGTACAGGAGGCAAAAATCCAAGCTCCTTTCACCGAGAGAAAGAGAGAGAGAGAGAGAGAGAGAAACTCGGGACGGTTCTTTCGAACGCGTGCCGTCGAGCCGTCAGGTTTTCCTACAAACGGAAGAGCGCGACGCGGCTCTAATCTAGCTCCTTGGTTCGTTGCCACGATCCTTCGCTGCCGAGCTGCGAATGCTGCGAGTGGTTTCCGGCCGGCGTTCGAGTTCCGGGCGTTCTTGCACGGTAATTTCGCCTGCCAGGCCGGCGCGAAACTTGGAAAACCGGAGCGTCGGCAATAAAATGCTTTGCATCGGTCGCCTCCCCCCCTCTCTCTCTCTCTCTTCTTCAGGCTTCCACCCCTACGGCGAAATCTCATCTGGCCGCGTGGTTTTCCGTCAGGTCATGAATTCCTCCCCCTTCTGGTTCTCCAGTGGTTCCCTTCTCGACGAAAGAACGGACGGACGAATGAAAAATGAGCGAATGCGCTGAAAGAAGTCTCCGCGCTGAGAAGAAAAGAAAGAGAGAGAGAAAGAGAGAGAGAAAGGAGATGAAACGTGGATGAAACGCGTTGCTCCGAGTTGCTGCTTAGCGAGGGAGGAAAGGAGGGGAAGATCCGCGGACGGTGCAGCCAGCTCGAAACTAATTTATATCCGTATCCTGCTGGATCTGCTCGGGAACGATCGTGACCAGCAACGAGAAATTCGCGTTTCCAGATAAAGAGTTCCGTTGTTCGTGACTGTTGGCTGCTGTCGTCGGCGGGTTATAAACGTTCCGCGTTTCGTACGTTTCTTTGCGAGTACAGAGTTGACAATATTGGGGAAATTTGTACAAATTTAAGAAAGTTGTAATATTGAAGTTCGAAGGGTGAAGGAAGGACTTATCGGGTGAGATTTTGAGTAATTAGAGAGAGAGAGAGAGAGAAACGATGGAAGAAAGGATTGAACTTGCTGTTATAAAAATGCAAGGCTTTCTGATTTTTAGGATTCCTGGCTTTGGAATTGCGCCATAATTACTTGACGAAGTTAAATTCGTCTTTCGAATTTTGTTTGCAATCCAGAAACTATTTCTGGATTGATGAATCCCTATTGCAGTTTTATAAAAATTTATGTGTAACAGGCTTTTAAGGAAGTTGTAATATTGAAATTCGGAGGAAGGATTGACTTATCAACAATTATGAGATTTTGAGTAATTATAGAAATTATGAGATTTTATGAGAAGGAAACGATGGGAGAAAATATTGGACTTGTTGTTACAAAGTGCAAGATTTTCTGATTTTTAGGAAATCTTACACCTTTGAAATTGCGCCATAATTACTCGATAACATTAGATTTGTAAATTCAAGATTCCTGTATCTTTCAAATTTGTTTGCAATTCGAGAGATGAATTTATTGTGTTCCGTAGATTTGTAAAAATTTACGTAACAGGCAGGAAACGTGCGTTTCGGAGCATACTGGAGTTAAAAAAGCTACAATATTCGGAGAATGAAGAAAGAATTATTACTAATAATTATTAATACTTATGAGGTTTTTAAGTAATCAATGATCTATTTGTAAGACCAGAAATGTTGTTATAAAACATAAGGCTTCTTGACTTTTGAGAAACCTTGCAACTTTGGAATTGCACAGTCATCAATTCGTGATTCGTAAATGTAAAATACTGCGTTGACCAATTACGTCTTTCCAATTCGTTCGCAATTCGCGCAGGAAGCCCAGCCTCCGAGGCAGAAACAACGGCAGAAATGAACTTTTATTGTTATTTTTCCACGGTTTTACAGACCATAAATTGACAATTTGAAAGCCGTTTTTCGCTCCGTCCGGGGAAAAAAAAAAAAAAAAAATCACCCGTTTAGAGGTTACATTTTTCTGCGGGATAACAAACTGCGAAATGACGAAACGGATTTTTATACGGTTTTACGATCGGCAAATTTACAAATATTCTGCTCCATGTGGAGAAGAATCGTTTGCACGTTGTTAAATAGTTCTGAGTTTCGAGTTGAGAGAATTGATTTCGTCTGTCGCGTGCATCGCGTGCACGAGAAAAGTAGGAGAAGATTTCAGGAATTTTAAATTTTATTGAGAGGCGAAGAGAGAGAGAGGTGCAGTTAATGCGGCGTGGTAAAGGTGATTTCGCGAGGATTCACGGTTTTTCGCGCAGATGAGGGAAATTTTCGAGCAAATCCGCTGTAAATCTAGCGTGGCCAGAGCAAATAGAACGTACCGCCGCGGACTTAATACTCCCGCGGCCCCTTTAATCCAGATATTTCAAGAATTCACCAAGTCGGCAGATACTCGTGGAATACTTGGCCAACTATCAGAACCGATATCCCCCTTTTCTCCACCTCTCCAGCCGGCGTTAACTTTTAAAGCACCGTGTGAAATGCAATGAGCGGGATGTACGGTGTGTTTCAGCAAAAATCTAACTAAAATTCGAACGTCTTGTCTCGTCTCGTTCGGAAATGTTTCAAACACAGTTTTCGAATAATTTTCGAAGAGGAAAGAAAAAGAACCTACTTTATAATTGTTGCTCCCTTGAAATTTATTTTCACGATTCAAGATCGTTTCAGAGCCTCGTTTAAATTCTTATTATAACCATCGAGTAGTGTCTTTGGATGGTGGATGACTGTGGTAATTTATTTTAAGTTACTAGAGTTCAAAGTGTTTGATCTTTGTAGTGTGTAGTCTCTGTAATATAAAATTTGGCAATGAATTTTAATCGAATGGAAAATTTCAGAATTAAGTAACTTAATTCTAAATTATGCCAGTCCTCGGCGGACCAATGATATTTGAGGTAATGTAATATACGGTCATCAAGTGTAGAAACATTTAAAAATAAGGTATAACTAGTAATGAAGTTAAATGAAAAATTCCAAAACCGAATTTAATTCTTATTTATCATGGTCCTCGATTGATCAATGATATCCTTTAGGAAGTAACATTATAATTAATATTATACCTGTGATGTAGATCACACATCAAATGTAGAAATACTTGAAAAATGAGATTAGCAACGAAGTTTAATTCTAAATAATCATGGCCGCCGATGGACCAATGATGTCACTTAAATATGTCGTGCTTAAAAATGTTTAAAAAAAATAAAACACAATTTAACACTGAGATTTAATAGAACAAAAAATTCCAGAACCAAGTAATCCAATTCTAAATTGTCATCGACTTGACGTATATACAACGTACTAAATAAATATATAATCTCTTAAATATCATTTAATACATTATACCATTATACGTCAAGTGTAGAAATGTTTAAACTATCAAATACGATTCACGATCACCCTGCAGATCGCAAAATTATGAAAATCCAGGAATTTTGAATTATTGCCCCGACATTCCGCCATTCCACGAAGATTGGAATTTTATCTCGAGAAATATATGAATCTCCATTATAATACACGTCGCCGGTAGTTTATGGGTGATAATCAATTGGAGATTAAATTTGGAGTGGGTGGTCTTAATATTCCGAGCGTTTTACAGAAGGGGAGGAACGTTCGATTTAGGCGAGACGGCCCGATCCGGTTAATTATTTCGTGATAAACGTACGTACAAAGGCAGGCCGTAACGACTTGGCTCGCAGACGAGCTGGAGAGACGCCGATCTCGATAGGAAAGACTGTTTCCACCAAGTCAGAATAATCTGGCGTGTTAAGTGGCCGATAGTGGCTGCCAATTAATTCACTCGGCCTGCTATTCTATCCTGGATCGGGCGTTTGCATAATTACACCATGCGAAATTTCTATCGGCAGTGACAGATTTGAAAATTTAATACCCGATCGAATTTATCTGTAATATTTAGTTTTGAACGTGTGATAATGTGCATAATTGTAACCAATCAGTGGAGATAATTATACCTTTAATTGGGTACGTAAAACGCTTCTCGAAAATATTCTTTAGATAAACATTATGGGAATTACCAAGCTTTTCCTCCGTTATTTCGCAAAACATTCGAAGCGCAACCGAAATAAATGGCCACGCGTGTAATTAAACATTAAACAGAGTTAATTCCGCCGGAAGCGTTCTCGTGTTTTTACTAAACCCCAAATTTTTCTAAATTTACAATGTGTATTATCATGATCTGCTAGGAATTTACTCTCCGACGTCTCGTGAAATTGCCTTTCATTTATTTGCATTTTCAAACGCAGGGATGAACACTCTATAATTTCCTCTCGCCAATTAATCCTTGCTAAACGAACGTTTCACATTTTTCTAAACTTACAACGCATATTATACGATCTCCAGAAACACACTCTCTGGTTTCTTGTCTTTCATTTATTCACATTTTCAAACATTTGATAATTTTCTCTCATCAGTAACCCTTGTTAAATGAATGTTCCACATTTTTATCAAATTATCGTCTACTACAAAAATCACTCTCCGCATTCCGATTAAATTATCTTTCATTTACTTACAATTTCAAATGCAGGACTGAACATCCTCGTCAGTGATTTTGCTAAACGAGTATTTTAAATTTCTCTAAATTTTTCCCAACGTGTGTTACAGTAGAACAGAAATTCACTCTCCGAGATCCTGTGAAATGATCTTTCATTTACTTACATTTTCAAACATCTGATAATTTTCTCTGATCAGTAACCCTTGTTAAATGATACTTACAATTTCATGTTGAATACTTACAATTTCAAATGCAGGACTGAACATCCTCGTCAGCGATTTTGCTAAACTAGTATTTTAAATTTCTCTAAATTTTTCCCAACGTGTGTTACAGTAGAACAGAAATTCACTCTCCGAGATCCTGTGAAATGATCTTTCATTTACTTACATTTTCAAGCACCTGATAATCTCCCCTCGTCGATAACCTTTGTTAGGTATCGATAAATTACATCGAAAAGTTGTCTCACTATTCGCGCGCGAAACCACTCTTCGGCAAGAAAATGCTCCTTATCGATTGACCGAAAGAGAAACGAAACTCTGGCTGTTCGTGATGTTTCTTCCTTCCCCGCGGACATATTTCGAGATACAGGTGGCATGGTTGATCCACCTCGGTGGGAATCACGAGGAATCCTTTGAGCGTGGCCGTTTTTCACGATGGCGAGACCGTGTACAGCGATCGAAGCGTACCGTGAAAAATCAGCGGCCAGTGAGAGATCCAACAGCCGGACACCGAGAAAGGAAAGAAGGTCGTTAAGAGGTTCCAGCGACCGGCTTCCGGGGATTCTTTCCTTATTAACTTCTTGCGGACCGTGCCATCGCCCTCTCGGTCGCGCACTTCCGGTCTACCTCGGTTTTCCTTTTTTTTTTCTCTCCTCTTCTTTTTCTACTTTCTCTCTTCTTCCCGCTCCCTCTTTTTTCGCTGTCTAAGAGGGTAAATTGAATTGGCTTTGATTTTCCATCCGCTTAGACCCTCGTCAACGACCGTCAATTTGGATTATTAGAGTTAATGAGCCGAGGAATGTAAAACTTCGCGGTTGACTCTGGCAATGATCTTCTTTCGATCCGAATTCCCTTTCAGGCTGGCAAATTAATGGAAACCTGTTCGATAAGCTTGACTACAACCTTCGTGTAACTGTTACACGAATTCAATTTTTTTTCACGAACCGGTATTTTCTTCTGGCGCGGAATTCGCGAGAAATGTTTCATCTGGTGATTAATTTGCGAGAAAAAGGTTTCGTCTCAATTGCAATTAATTGTTTCTCTCTTCCTCGCATATCGTGAATATAATAATTTATTTATGAATAAATAAATGGTGTGATATTGACACACACTCGTAATGTTCGTGTTCTTTCACTTGCGTAAAAAAATTGTTGAACCAATTTCTTTTCTTTCCTTATTTTTTTGATGAGGTGTGAACAAAGATGCGTCGATAGAAATGTTCGCTGATGGAAAGTACGAGGGATAAATAGAAAGTTTCGGAGCCCCGATGCGCGAAAGTTCCCGAGACCGAAAAATCCAAACACAAATCCAAAGTGCAAAGTTCGACAGTTGTCCGACAGTGTCCGGAAAGTGGGAATCGTTGAAAAGTTCGCGTGTCACGGTAATTTTCGTCACTTCTACTTCCTCAGTTTCTCTTTCTTTTGATCTGTGAAATAGATTAAACGCTCGAGCCCTTCGTATAAATAACGATAGATATATTTTAGGACGTTAAAAATTTTAGGACGTCGCATTCCGAGAATTTGCAGAGGTCACGAGATTAAAATCGTGACACACGTTGGAATTAATGAATTTCATTCCTTTTCGTCGACTTGACGCCAGTATATTTTTTCAAATTGCAACTGGTCACACGTATAATACGAAATACTATCACCGGAAGAGCAGTCAGCGTTGAATTTATAATGCAAGACACCCCTGTTTTTCACGTAGCCTTTATTTTTCTAGGTTTTTTTCTCCTCTCCCTCCATTAATTTCAGTCTCGCGTTTGCAAAAGCGTTCTTCGTGAAATTTCGCGGAGTTTCGCCAAAAATTTCATAATTGAACTCGTGTTTGTATTTCAACTCTCTCTCTCTCTCTCTCTCTCTCTCTCTCTCTGCTCCGCGATGCGAATAGAATCACTATCCGATAGAATTTTAATACGGATGTCCAGCAGCGAGTCACTAAATCCAGTTTTCATTTTTTTTTCTCTCTCATCGCACCGCGAGAGAACCGCAAATATCCTTTAACAAAACTCGC
>NIPQ01111647.1:0-15207 GCA_002806875.1 Lepidotrigona ventralis hoosana | reverse complement strand
ATCATTTTTGACCGCGACTTTGATAGTTACAACGTTAAATGTAGAAAAACGTTTTGAAGAAATACTATTTCATGTTATCTAAAGCAGACGAGTGTCCAGATCAACTAGTAAAACTTTAACGTCCAAAAGAACGAAAACTGTCTCGTAAAACCTGAGAAAAAAGCACGCCAGCGTATAAAATAAATATCACCAGACGACCAAAGCTTTCGAAGAACAATTTAACAGAGGATATACTAAGGAATCCGAATGTTTCCTTTAATTTTATATGTATGCAGCTCTTGGCACAGATGTTACATCGTTATATCGCCAACGAAATACGTCGTCCTTACAGAGATAGCAGCACTTTGAACCGTGATCTGGTCCCGCAAAGACGCATAAAGTTAAGAAAAATTCTAGGAATCAGTTTATTTTCACACGGTACAAACACAAGTAGTCATAAAATACGACTCCTATTGGATTATTATTTGTTTCAAAGATGTGCAGCACTTGTTGATTCACTGAGCGTCAAAAAAAAAAAAAATTTGAAGAAGAAGGGAAAATATGGTTTTATGGCTTTTTATGTATCGCGTTCAAATTTGGAGAATCACGTGAAAATATGAATTTTGTCACTTGTATTTTCATTCGATTTTGTTACAAGACAAGATTTCTTTATATTCTACATGAACAACAATAATATGAGTATCTTTCTTGAGTCGATTTGCTGTTTTGTTACAAAAATTTAGATGCTCACAATGCAAATTCCATTAGAATGAATCGTAAAATAATCACTATCTTCTTAGCACACTGTCTATATGATAATATATGTTAATAAAAATACTAATTAATGAGAACAACTTTGTCTAATGAATTATCCCTTGGCACAATTTTTATTAATATTTATTTATTTATTTTTTATTTTTTACTAGTCAGGAAAGTTACATTTCCTCAATACTTATTACTTTGTTATAATACTTGTTACAAAAATAAAAATAAATTACTTATAGCGATCACCAGTTACAGAGTACTGATATTAATACAATATAACAATAATTGCATCAATATTAATAAAAGTACTAATATAATAAATACACAATGAATTATTACTAATTATAATAATAATAATAATAATAAAAATTAATACACTAAATATACAATAACACACAATTACTAATATCATAATGCAATATTAATAAAAATACTAATTCCAAGGAAACAATTCAATTAAGTTAATTATTTATCCCCCATCTTTCTTTCCCCTGCGTAGCCATCATTACACGTCGTCTCTACTCCTTTCGCATCCGCTAAATTACCAACCCCCGCAATTAGACAAACATGAATTACCGATGTAGATCGCGAACACGAGCCGCTCGGAGATTGTCACGTGTCTAATTGACATTGCTTTCCCCGGGACATTGCGGTGCTCGAATCACGCGAACGCTCGTGATCCGAGGCCTGTGCGACGTGATGGAGGAAAGCGCAAGTTCCCCCTTTTCTTCGATAGTTATCGTTTAACTACGTCCGCGCGTAGTTAAACACCATATGGGCCGGTTTTTGTTCCGCGGAGGAAACAACGAAGGGAGGCAAAGTTATTTATTACAGTGTGCTTCTTTACCTACGGAAGTCTGGGCTATTGCACCGAGCCTTTATTGTCGTTCGAAGGAGAAAAGAGAGAGAGAGAAAGAGAGAGAGAAAGAGCGGAGCAGGTTCGAAGAAGGGTGACGTGCCTCCACAGACACACAGAAGACTGTGTCTTTTGTCTTCGTTCGGCCGGACAAATTTCCAAATTTGTTTACAGTCATTTGCGAAATTAATCGCGGCCGAGTTCCTTCGCAGGATTTGACGATCGTTCGGTAAATTGCGGTCGTTACGAGGGTTCCACCGGTTCTCCTCTCCCCTTCCTGCTCGGTGGACGACTCGATGTCTTCAATTTGTCTTCCGTTGCCCGGTACCAAGGGGATGAAACGGATTTTCAAACCGGCGGACCGGTTTAATTAGCGAAATCAGGAATCTCAAAGCGATGATAGAGGATCCGAGAGAGATTGATTCGAATGAGGAGATGTTTGTGAAAAAACGAAAGTGGTCGCTGAGACTGTATTAATCGAGGGAACTGCTACCTTCTTTCTTTCTCCGGACAATTTTTGAAAGAGATGAAATTTTACGAACTGTTGTGATTGTATCAACGTCCCATTTTCTTAATTATTTTTACAGCCAACTGTCTATCTTTAATTCAAACTTCGAGATGCTTTTAAACAATTTCGATCAGAAAGCTCAATGTTCGTATCCATTTTTGGGAAATTTAAGGATTTTTATAAAATAAAAATACGAAAATACATAAAATCAACATGTGAGACACGTAAAAGAACAAACATAAACGGTTCGCGGTCTGTGAATTAAGCTCGTGAAATCCCTTTTGAAGAACAAGAGACAAATAATCCCTCTGAATGGTAAAAGAAACGGACTGATTAATAAATACAAGCATGATCGATAAAATTGAAGAAGAATTGAAATTCAAGGAAGAATGAAACTCTGAAAGAATCGATGACTGATGTAACAGGTGAAATTCGATGAAAAAATTTATCGCAACGTCAAGTCGCATGTGGCCGAATCGTCAGTTCGAGAGTACAAAAAGGCGACGGAAGTACGTGGTGACAGGCAATCTACGATGGAGGAAGTACGATCTACGAGGAGATTGTCCATTTTCCTTAAAGCAATCTACAGACACGGATGTGCGTCGGTCAAAACACACGGAACGTCACACAAGACTGCCTACGCGTTGGATTTGATCTCCGGCGACTTCCTCGCTACTTTGCGGTTACCCCAGCCTTCTTATTCGTGACCCGATACGCCACTAATTCCGTCATTACCCCAGCTAAGAAAGGAGTACCCTGGCGTAGGGAACTCGATGAGCTGCTTTGTTAACCGATAAATCAAACGTGCGTTACGCGAGCTACCGTTGGTAGAAATGGTACCAAGCTTTTATCCCGAAGAATATGTCATTTCGGCGATAGCTCGCTATAATCGAAAATTGAGAAAATATGAATATTAAAATATGGACTAAGAAAATTATGAATGAATATATAGAGGGTGTCATACAAATCTGCAATCTTAACGCTATTTATTGACGTCTAAAACATAAAATTTCCATCAAAGACGTTAAGGAAAGAGAAAATTTTTATAATACAACAGGTATCATTCGAGTCTCCAAAAATACGAAAAGTATCTAAGAAAAATATTCAAATGATCGTTGAGACCATTTGAGACAATATTAAATACATCGTGTGTTTTATTATAAATAATTTACAATTTACGTTCAGAAAATAGCACGTGTATATTATCAAGTTTCTATCGCAAAGCACGATGACAATTTAAAAAAAAGNCAGGTATCATTCGAGTCTCCAAAAATACGAAAAGTATCTAAGAAAAATATTCAAATGATCGTTGAGACCATTTGAGACAATATTAAATACATCGTGTGTTTTATTATAAATAATTTACAATTTACGTTCGTGTATATTATCAAGTTTCTATCGCAAAGCACGATGACAATTTAAAAAAAAGAAAATACGAATTTGAATATTCGAATATCCGTAGAAAATTATTACATAGATAAATAAATATTTGTCATTAGTGTTATATTCGTCTATAGTACTATGCAGAACTTTTAAAGTACAAAATTCGTTCAGCTGTTGCATGAGTTAACCTTGGCTACATCCCTAACTCGATAAGCGTAAAAGATTGCGATCCCTCTGTAATTACACCATTCTAAATTAATCACTCAAAATTACCGCTTCAAATTACGATTATTCCTCGTCATTACTTTAAAACTTATATTCGGTCCATTGATACGAGTTTTTGAATTCAAATTACCTACAATGAAATTTAAGTTAAAACTGCCTGTGTATTATTTAAAATACAGAAAACTAACTTCAAATCAGTTTCTAGCAATGATTCTCGAATTTTTCTAAATTATCTAGCTTGATCTCTGAACGTCGATTTACTCGACGTGTAATTGCGAATCACCCTGTATATTTGACTTGCGGAGGAAGTGAAGATTTCTGTGAATGCATCTGCTTGCCATGCAGAAGCACATCTTAGGCTCGGCATTCTCATTCTTCTGCTTGTAGGCTGATGACGCCAGCGGAGGAAGTTGCAGCATTCCTGCTGGTAAAAATCCCCGTTCCTGGTGCACAATGCACTCGCAAAAATTTAACCAGACAATGTTACGCTATTTTCACAATCTCTCATTTCATGGAGTTTTAATCCAAATTCGACAAAACTGGATCCCTCTACCCACAGCGACTTAAAAGAATTGGTTGCGTGTACTCGGATTTCGAGTGAATTATAAACTAAAGGGAAATAAATCATATTATTCTCTCTCTTTTTTTTATTGACAATAATAATTTTCATAGCGAAGTACTGTCAGCGCAAAAAGTTCGAGAGATAGAGAAATCTTCCTCTACCTCAAAATCGAAATTTCTAATTATACGAGCACGCAGGTTCGAACGGCGCGCGCTACGACACTGGACACGAACTCACGCGAGCGAATTTTGACACACGAGGCCTCTCGGCATTCTCATCCCAACGATATAATTCTCACGCAGTAAAATATGGCCGCGTTGACCATCCCATGGTTTCGCGAGCTGCAGCACCAATTACGCGAAATTCCGATCGCTTTGAGCTTATAGCGAGTAATTTAATCTTAAGGACGACAAACCCGGGCGGTCTTCGTCCCACCCCTCGTAAAAGCAGGGATCGTTAACATTTCCCAACGGTTGATAAGCGACGCACAACTCGCTGAACATTTATGCTTAATGTGACGTGAAACCGACGACCGAGGAAAATAATGCAACAACCATGAATCCACCGGGGAATCGTGGCGCGTTTTAATTATCGTAAATGCTCCTTTCTAGGGGGTTTCGTTCTAGGGGAATGTGGTAGCAAATCGGCCCGATTTCCCCTGGGTCGAATGGCTTTTCCATGATAAGCGAAACCCCGGGGGGCAGGTTCCGCTTGAAATTGTAAAGCGTCGTGTGTGCGTTTCGATAGAATATATTTAGATACGTTGTGTATATTTATATACTTTATGTAACAATATCCATAAATTTAGATATTTTAGATATTTATAAATTTAGGAAAGGAATATACTCGCCAAGGTATTTGGGAAAGGAATATACTCGCCAAGGTATTTGAAAATTTTGCACCTATATATCGTGTATATATTACACGAAACGTTTTGAAATTTCATTAATTTAGTGACACGCGATTATGTTACTATATCGATTAAATTTGATCAAATTTAACGTGGATGTAACATACATGTAAATAGAACAAAATATTGATTGCAAACAAAGATTTAGAAACAAGACTGATGAATAATATTCTTAAGTATATATAGTAAATGTCCGTTTATGTAAATTCCATTTATTACCTGAACCAAATACATCGATTAAATTTGAACCAAATCAATCGATTAAATGAACTTTCTCTGATATAATTCGCTTGTACGAATGTGAACATCTATTGCACGAACAAAAATATCATTAGGAATGGGGAAAATCTTATACATAAAAGGATGCGGAAAAACTTATACATATATTATATAAAATCTAATTATATGAAATATAAACTATTTACCTCGCCGCAAATTTATATAAATAAATTTTAATACGGAACAACTAAATATAATCAATTATAGCTTCACCTAAAATATTACTAATATTTCAAATGTAAATTATCATTCGCGATGATACAATACTTTTAAATATTGATTTCGATTAAAATTAAATTTAAATGTATCACTTTGTTCTCGAAATTTTAACATGCTCTAAACTTCTCTTCCTATTATTTTATTACATTACATCTACGTTTGTATTTATTACGTTAACAAATAAATCAAAACATCAAATCATTAATAACTAAATTATCACAATGAAACTCAAAGGAACTCGCGTCGCGTTAATTCTCTCTAGTACACGATCTTTTTGCGGCAAGGAAAATATCTCGCTCGAGATGAATTCGCGATATTTTTCTTGAGAAGCAAGCAAATTTTTCTCCGAATATTCTTGAAACACGACGTGGCTACGTATGGCGAAACCAGTTCCACGCAATTATTATAAACCTCTGAAATGACACGTTCAATTTCACTTGGCCGTAAACCATGACCAATATACGGTGTCCAACGTGAAACATTTTTAATTAATTTCACGATCGCTTCATTACGGCGAAGTGAAACGGTCGCCAAAAGTCCAGGCAAGGTTTGTTGAACTTCGAACGGCGCTACAGGTGTATATCTCAAATACGTACTCGACATTCTTTCGAAAACAGCGTCGACCAAAAAGTATCGAAACGTCAAGACGAGCAACAGGCCGAAAAAAGGAGAACGAAGTTGAGTTCGGAGAGAATCCGATAATGAACCGCTCCCCCCTCCCTCCCCCCTGTTTCGAAACAAAAATCTGCATTTTCGGCCGAGGGTCTTTTTTTTTCGGGACGGTGTCATTTCGTCGTTTCTCCGACTCGATCGAAGATCCTTTTCGAGATTTTATCGTCGCGAAAGGACGCTGCTGTGCTAAAAGCGGCGCGGCTGATTCCGTCAAATGACCGTCAATTATGCTGCTCAAACGTGAAAGAAACGTGAGAGAAGCGCGGAAGATAGGAAAAACTTGAAGCGAGAGGCCGAAGTTAAGTTTTTCGAACGATTAACAAGAATGCGAGAAGGTGTGTTACAATTTTATATCCGTGAACGACGAAAGTTCGACGGGCCCTTAAAAGTTTCTCATACTTTTGCCTCATCCTGATATTCAAAGTTCAACAACTTCACGAACGAAACGTCGTGCAGCAAGTTTGACAGGATTCATAAAAAATCGAGGAGACTTTGGCCCTCGAATTCAAAGTATCAAACGAGAAAGAAAAAAATAAAAGAATCAAAGTAAACAAGAAATTAAACAAAAGAAAAAAGGAGAGGGGGGGAAGGGAAGATTGGCAAAAATACACCAAAGATTTCCTCGATTTCCTCGGTGACCTCCCTGACTCACGATCCATTATCCTGCTGCTCTACCCGCTCGTCTCCTTCCACTTCTACTCTTCTCTCTTTCTCTCTCTCTCTCTCTCTCTCGCTCGGTCAGTTCATTGAGCACACGTCTGGTATGCGAGGACTTTTTACCCTGGATCGGGCTGGGCAACCTAATGGCCAGCCGCGTTGCATCGCAGGAGGCACGTAAGGATCCTCGTGAGCGTGAAACGGCCCGGCAACGATGGCCTTCAACTTACGGAGCCAAGGTTTGGAAGCTGGCGGGGCCTCCTATCAACAGGATACGCGTGCGGAAAGGGACCGTTTCCACTCTCGAAACTGTACGAGCGCACAATAAGCCTGTATGTATACGCGCACGGAGAAAGATGCCGATGAAAGGACACCGCGAATTTATGATTGGCTGACAGGTGGCCGCAGCGGGTCCGCGGGTCGGGAACCAGTCCCTGGATTTTAAATCCCACTCACTGGCTAACAGAGGATTGTTAAATTATTGCCCTAGCCGACGAACTCCGTGTGTGTTTTGAGCTAATCGATGTGCAGAACTGTGTTAGGGTACGCAAACCGTAGGGTATTTATAAATGAACTGACGTATCGATTGATTTTTGGAAGAGATTTTTTGGAAGCTTATGTGTTCTTTTTTTTTTAGAGATTACATGTACAGTATCCAGTAATACTTTTTATGTGAATCTTGAATATAGGAACTTGGGAACATGTGAGCAAGATTTTTGATGTTTTTATTTTATTAAAGACTAACAGTTGTCCCAATTTATTCGTTTAACTGGTATTATTGAATACTAGAGACTACAACAATTTAAGATTGAATTAGTTAATTTAATGCACTATTTAGTACAATGTTTTCGCGTGAATGTAGAATTTGACAGAAAATAACTTACATTTATTAATCCATTAAGGACCAAAGAATAATTTTCATAGAGTGACAAAATTTTCCTAGTGTTCAGCAATTTAATTCAATTTTATTACTATTAGTCTCTGTATCATAGAGTGTTAAACTTCATCAAATGATAGAATCTACGTAGAATTGCTGTGTAGGAAAGAAATAACCAAAATCTTTGGTACAACATTGAAAAAAAAAAAGTAGCTTTAACGCAACACTGGCGTCTAATTGTTTAACGAAATTACTTAAGAAAGGCAAATTTCAACAGAGGGGGCCTAATACCGAATGAAGAATACGCGGAGCTTATTTGCATGAAGGAAACAACTTCATTGGTTGAACAACGCCAGCCGAAACAAAGGCTAACTTTCGAAGCTCACGGTGAAGTTTTCATTTTCAATACCCAACCAGGCTAAGGGCCAACCAGGATTTGCATGTACATATACGCAAGCAACAAGATTGTTCATCGTGACTGCACATCACGACCTACGTACAGGACACCCTGGCACGTCAATGATTGCAACCGACTTCCTGAAGGCTATTCACGCAGCAAAAAGGGAAGAGGGTGAGCGGGGAAATACAAAAGAGCGAAGTGCAGTTTCTCAACGGCACTTTTCAAATATTCTTGCCATATTTCTCGCTTCAAGTTCCTGTTTACTCGCGCCTTTTTCTTCAGTGAACGGCAGGAATAAATAAACAGCGAAGTGATTCGATTTTTTCAACAAGCGTCACCCAGATAGTTGCAATTCGAGAGTATCTTGGGACGATTTTTTTTAGAATTTTCCTTTCGTTTCTCATCGGGTGATCTCAATTTGAGAATATCTTGGAAGAGTAATCATAGAAATAGTAAAAGTAAAATGAAGCTCGAATCCTCTATCCTCTCATTACAAAAGAAAATTTATTTCTATTTACCAGTTTGACACAGATTTATTTCGTCATGCGAACTCCGACTGTTAAACTAAAATCGAAACTCCTAAAATCAAGATTCTGAAAAAAAAATCTACCTGAAAATTTTTGAATGTCTACGTTATATCCGGAACATATTCGCGGCTGCTTCGATAACGAGCCACATAATTTCAAATTAATCCTAATGCCGCAAAATAACTCCGTTCCACGCGGACCGCGTGCATTTTCGACGCAAGAGCGTAAAAAATCGTACGGCGAGATCGATTCGATTCCAAGAAACGCGGTCGCTGAAGCCTCTGGTAATGAGATACGTTACACTGCAAAATATCTGATACAATATAAACTTTACGTATTCGTTATCTCGCCGTTTATCATGTTTTGCGTATCACAGCCTGCATTGTAGGTATAAACTGGTACCTCGGTGATCACACGAGACCACCCGGGGCTTGTCTCGCGCACCGAAACAAGAAGAAAGGAAGAAACACATCTCTTCCCTTCCCACAATTTCTTAACGAATGCCTCCAAAACTCCGTTCGTCGGCCAATTCAGCTGCGAATCGCAATTCCAACAACAAAGTATTCCATTAGACTAGATTGGAGAAGATCGCTTCGAATTTTCATCTTACAATTAGTTGGTCTTCCGTTACTTTTTACAAACATCACAAATTATTAGTCCGTCTCAAAATTTCGCTTGTTTCTTGTTTTTTATTTCAAGTTTTCATCCATTAGCCTTCGATTGAGTAATTCCTTTCTAGACAAAGCAAAGGCAGAGAAAGCAAAATAACTTGCTCCAAAATTTTTGCGCTCGATAAAACAATGGAGAATAAGGGAAACATGATTCACCGGAAAGCTATTCAATTCTGACAGAGTTTCAAAGTTTGCTCGTTTCCTTTTTAGTTCAAACTTTAATTACTTGGCCTTTGCTTTTACATAGACACCATAACTTAATCTCTGTTCGCCCAATGTGTCATCCAACTCAATTAAAANCCAAAAAAAAAAAAAAAAAAAAAAAAAAAAAAAAAAAGGAAAAAGAAGATCCAAAACCAACCAAATTGTATCGAAAATTTCTCTGAAGCTGGGTGAAACAATAAAGAACGACGGAAGCGTGACTCATCGAAAGTTATCGAAACCATCTACTATGTGGAACTATGTGGAAGTCTACCAGAACCACCTATCAAAACAGTGTGTAGAACAATGATCGCGGAACGCCTAAGAAAACAAGGAACCGCCCGGCCAAAAATCGAAAAACCGCGCAACCTTGACCGCGAGAAGCGGAGGAACGGTACGCACGTAGAAAGACAGGAGAGAAAAAAGGAAACAGCTAGTTGAAAACTAACCGCTGATGCATATTCCACGAGGCTATTTTTAATACCGTGCAACTATTCATCATGTCTGAGCATCACGCGGGTTGCACATAGCCGCGCGACTTCTAAAGGCTCAGACCCGACAAAGACGACTAAAGAGAACGAGAGACAGAGGGAAAGAGAGAAAGAGAGAGAGAGAGAGAGACAAAAGAAACGAGAAGGTTCTTCTTCTTCTTCCTTTCCTTCTGTCTTTTCCCTGCAATTCCTTCACGAGCCTCGCCAAAACATCCTGCATCGGCTGACGCCTTCTTCTCCTCCACGTACAAAAGCTACCAACGGTCGCGATGATGCCCGTCCCGTATGTATACACACGGGTTTTATGTAGACAGAGCCGCCACTGGCAGCCACAAGCTCACATGTAAATCACGTGTGCCACACACGAGGCTGTTTTCTACCGCGGCAGACGCGCTCAGGTGAGAGAAGAAGACGTTGGAATTGGATGGTCGAACGCGCGCCCTCCGAATTCACATCCCAACGAATCCCAGACGTGCCACGCAGAGAGAGAGGAAGAGAGAGATCGTGGGGCATCATTTTTCTCTTGATCTTTTTCTCTTTTATCGGTGTACGCCCTGTTCTTGTTTCGGACCTAAACTCCCAATGATGGTACAATTGAAGTCCACGGGGCTTCTTTCGATCAATTTTCGCAAGATTATTTCAATTCACTCTAGTTCGTTTCGATTGACTAGTCTCGCCTAATTGGGACTAGGCTAATTTACGCACGTTTTCGAGAAATGTCTAATGTAATTTTGTTATCTTTGATTTTCTATTCTATTCCTGATTATTACAGCGAAAGTAACTAACAGAAATTTTATGTATGCTAGATTTAAATTGGATTTAAGTTAGGTTTAGGTAGAAATTTTATGTAGGTATATATTACAGTTTGTTATATAAAACAGTTTGATATTTCATTAACATTGTAATTGGAAGCTAATTGTAACACTGTAATTATAATTGTATATTAATGTATATATCTAGAAATTGCAAGATGTTTAGTGCAAAGATATATTTAATAAAACAGTAACATACAGCAGGAGACGTTATCTGAAACACGTAATAAGTATTAAAAATTCTACTGAATACACATTGAGGAATATTGACATAAGGATTATAACTGATTATAAATATTTTTGTGGTTATTACAAAATACGTACTGCACACATAATAATTGAACCTTATTACAGTGCTGATAAAATTCCAAACTGTTTTATACATGTAACTACACATAACATGTTGAAAAAAAGTTTCAACAAGTGTTCAAATATTTCCAACTGTAGAACAAGTCTTGATTATTCTTTGTCAAGTCCCAGATTCTAAAATGAAAAATGAAAAATGTATTCTTTCCATATAGTCTTGCAATCGTTCTGAAATATTTTCAAAGTGATTTTTTAAAATAATCTTTTTTATCACGCGAGCGCATTTCATTGGTTTAGGTTAGCTGTATTGCAGAAAGAAAAGAGGGAATCAGCAATATTGGAAACCGAGGTGATAGTAACACGCCAGGCGAGGCTGTACGAAGCTAGAATGCATACCAATTGCTAGGATGCATCCGTTGTAAGTCAATAAGGAAGAACGTAAAGTAAATGACATTCGTAAGAATAACATTCCGTGCCATGATACGTGAAGCTTCGTATAAATGGTATATTTAAATAGTTACAACGTGTTTCTAGAACGTGTTGGGCGAATTAATTACGCTCCGCATCCTTCCACATCCTTCTCGTCCTGTTTTCAAATTATTGGCATTAGAAATGAAGCACAGAAACCTGAACGACACGTCTCGTGAGAGAAATGTTCAGTTCGAAAATTAAAAATTTCTTCACTAATCGCTACGCCAAATGTCTACGTCTGTGATGAAACTTTGCAACCGATTTTAAACTCACGATCTCGAGACATTTATTTATCTACAGTTTCCAATTTATCTCTCTACATTTGTAAGATTACGAAGCAACATTGTTTTTCGAAATCTACCTTCCTAAAGAAAGTATCAATTTGAAGCGACTGCTCCAATGAGACTGTTTCAAACGTGCTTATAATCAATTAATATGCGGAATTTCTGTGAGTGCAATCAGAGAGATCAAAGAGTTAAGTATTGCAACGAGTACTCTAATTTCAAAACCTTTTCAATGAAAAACAGAATACATAGAGAGTGCTACAAACCCTTCAATACAAAACAGAATACAGAAAAACAGAATACATAGAGAGTGCTACAAACCCTTCAATCGACAAAGAAATCAAAACTTCCAGGCTGTTGAATGAGACAAAAGGAACCATAGTCTCGCGGTTGACAAAATGAAGAAAGCCAAAAGAACCAAGTGGAAAAAAAAAAAAAAAAAAAGAAAAAGAAAAGAAAAGGCAAGAAGAAAAACTAAAGGTTCCTAGTTATCGAACGAGAAAAATAAAAGATAAAACAAAGATAAAGAAAAGGCGTGCCCAATGAGCAAATTGATAAAGACGTCGAAGGTGGCGGGCAAGCAATTAGCTGTTGGCGGGCCAATTGCAAATCACGCGAACGAACGAGTCTTTCTCGTTCTCGAGAGAGAAAGAGAGAGAGAGAATCACGAGTGTGCGTGCACGCGTGAATGACGCCTGTTACTTTTCAAAGAAGGCATCATCTTCGATGCGGCGTGCATAATCAAAAGCAGAATCCTTCAGTGAGAGAACGGCGCTTGTTCGATTAGCGGCCCCGTCTTTATCGTACTATCGCATCGCATACCGCGACAGTGTGCTATAGGATGACTGCCATTCACGAATGAAATCTCTCACCGACGATCTGCCAGAGATTCAGACGAGGCATCGTCGTGTCATCCGGTGCTACATGCGAAACAATCGCGTCGCCTATCATCTTTTATTTATAGCCACTGCCTTGTGTTCGCCGACTCGTTTTTGAAGATCGACCAATTTTCTGATCAGACGAAAAGAATTACAAATTAGCTAGTTTCGGGCATTTCACGAATTTTTATTCTCCAAGATCATGGTCTTTTTTCTTTTTATACTTAAATTATAATATTTTTGAGAACACAATCAATCTGCGAATCGAATTTGCTCGTTATTTGAATTCTCAATCCTTTATCAATTTCTTCATTGGTTTTTTTTTTGCATTTGAACGCGTTCGTTTTCTATCTTATTTATGTTTGAAAGAATTAGAATTACTTGATGTTAATTGAGATTAATTTGATTATACGAATATTTTGTACATTTTTGCATATTTTATAAATTTCTGCACAACGCGTAATCCAAACTATCTAAACACATTCAGAAAATTCCACATATAAAGATTCTGGTTCAAGAAAGAACTCCGAGAGTAAATAAAACGTGTCCTACAAATAAGGCGATTTTCAACATCTGTCAAACATCTTCAAGCCAGAAGCTGAACATCCTAAACTGCAAACGTACCTTTCGCAACAGTGTCACCTGAGGAAGACACGCCAAGTAGAATTATGACGGGACATCGTTAGGGATGTCCTTCATTTTTCAAGCGCACTTTCCACAGCATTCTTTCAGCACCACGTGTACGACAAAATGAAATTTTCAGGGTGACCAAAACCACACCAAATAGATATACGTACGATCAAGTAATACTATTTTTTCTTGCTGCTTTTTGTAAGTAACCGTTGTGGATCATCCTTGTGACATTCCCTCACCGATTCTCACATATATTTATTGGCCTTTTATCCAGTGAAAAATGAACGGCGATTGATTAGACGTGTAATTACGAATATTCAGATTCGTATTTTTATAAATACGATTAATAGAATGAAACTTGTTTACCGAACGCCGTGATATTCCCTTTTCTATGTTACAACACTTTAACAAACTACTCCATTTTAGGTACAGTACCAATAAATAAATCTTTGTATTTTCAGATCTGTCGAAAATTGAAATCGAATTCAAACAATCCAATTACGTAAAATAGCTATGAAAATGATTTGCAAATGTAACGGTAATTAATAATAATAAACACGTATAAATTCAAACACACCCAGGACAGATATACTTGTTAGATACGAGAAAGAAAATAATAAAGTATTCACTATCGTGAAAATAATTGCACAAGATTCTCAAAGTGAAAATTCTCGAGAGAACAAAGAACATCTAACAAATTATTAGAAATCAGTATTAACAATATATCTGTATTATGACGGAAACACATAGTTCGTAGTGTTAGATGATAGAAAGCGTACTAAACCATGATAAATCTCCACTACGATCAAATTGATGGCACAGATCGAGTGTATCACTGATAAAATCCATTGGAACAGCGTGCAGCGGGGTGAAAAACATTTTGATCGGCGTTCAACCTGTTCCAACTGAACAGTGTAGCATTTATGTTCGCACAAATGGACGAGCGAGGTTAGATCTTCATCGATCTAGAATAGGAACTGGACTCGGTAAACTCTAGAAATCGAACGTCCACCAAAAAATCGAGTGGATAGACCGATCTGGTTAAACCAGTTGGCTAGTGGTTTGCCAGTCTTCGCAAATGCTGATTGCAGAAAAATGATCAGAAAGACTATTTCTTTTCGCTGTTTGAAGTGTGATAGAATCTGTGCTACGTCTTTGGAAATCAACGCGATGATAGTGGTACAGTGACTCTCGATTTATCTTTTTCATCTTTCTCGCTAGAAATTTCCATCTTAACGTTGTTTAGAAGACAGTCAGCGAGATTAGAAGTTGCAAAAATTAAACTGAGGAAGCATCCACTTCGCGAGAGACACTTTAGCTAAGTCGTTCGTGCAAGTTTCCTGCGTCTTTTGAATGATGTATTTGGGCCACTTAACATTTCGTCGTGAGATTAGAAGTTGCAAAAATTAAACTGAGGAAGCATCCACTTCGCGAGAGACACTTTAGCTAAGTCGTTCGTGCAAGTTTCCTGCGTCTTTTGAATGATGTATTTGGGCCACTTAACATTTCGTCGCGTGACTATTTTCCAGCCAGTGTTTTTCTCGAGTCAGTGAGATACTCGAAAATGCTTCAAGTAATTCGTACAAGTTTGAATCTTTGAATTTTATTTTCTTATTTTACGTTTCATCCTATACATATTTT
>NIPQ01111632.1:4150-14826 GCA_002806875.1 Lepidotrigona ventralis hoosana | reverse complement strand
GGAATAATTTCTTTATTAGTTTCGCCTGTCGTGCAATTCTTAACGCTTTTTAACAAAAAAAAAAAATCGTTCCGTTTGCTCGCTGATTACTCAGTTTCACTCGTTTTTCTTTGGCGAGCGGAAAGCTTCACGGGAACTTTGTCCAATCAAAGGATCTCTATTAAGCCCAAAATCATCCGCATGCATCGTCAACAACTGTTTAGCCCCGTTCACTATTATTCCAGTTAATTGCGCAAAATGCGAGAAATGTAAATTTACGTCGTAAGAAGGGAACGAGGGGAAATTTGCTAACAAGAAGAAAACGACAAAATGAGAGCAACGTTTTCCCTTGTAATCGCGCGATATTTCGGCGAAGAAGGTAGGGGAAGAAGGGGAAGAAGAGCAAACGAAAAACGCCCGGCGCTCTTATTCGTTTTTCGCGGATCTCGCGTGCACGCCTTTACGGTCCAGCCTTAAAAAACTCATTTAAACGTTGCGCCGTTCGTATATCACCGGGCGGCTGACACGCAGGAAGCGGCGAAAAGCGGAAGAGCTGTTAACGTTGATTTGAAAGAAACAGAGATCGCGGAAAATTGCCGCGCGGGTAACGCGTTGCACGCTCGCGAGAGATGTATCTCCAGCCATGTACGCGCAGTTCATTGCTAACAAATCATACCGGGGTGGAGGAAAAAAATTTTATTACCGAGAGTACCGGGCTATCTGACCCGTTGCCGACTAGTTTTCGTCGTTTTGCTATCGCGTCGCCCCCATCGATTTTCCTTGCCCGCCGTTTCCCGAGGACGAGATTCAAGAACGCGTGTAAGATTATTCCCCTCGCGACGACTACCGACTGTGATTATTCTTACTTACGTTCGAACGCGTCTATTAATAACATCGATCCCCGCGATTTGTTTAGGCAACATTCTTCGGATTAAGAGCTGCAGTTACTGATGGTAACAGATAAATTGGAAATCGACCGATCGGTTACCAAACGACGAATAATTCCTGGCCTGTCGCGGCTATACATCGTGCACATCGGAACATCTCTATTAGGGGAAAGATCGATACGTCTGTCAGTTTTTTTTAATTTGTTCGTTTGGATTGACCGAATGAAATGTGTGCTGGAATAATTTCTCTCCTCGTACGTTGTAAGTGAATTCTTTCGACGACGAATCAAATTTAAGACGTGTTTACAATCATTCTGGTTTACAAATGTAATTTCGTCCAAAAAGTTTGGAACAATTTATCAATTTATCGTAGTTGTAATATTAAATAATGTCAGTATCTTCGATAACGTAATAACTTGTCCGTTGGAAAGACGTGGCTCTATTCAAAATAGCATAAACCGACGTGATGCAATATTTCCACGATAAATATATAGAATATCATTCTTCGTGAATTCTGGTTGGCTTCGCCGTTCAAAACGAAAGTCGAATGACCGTTAGCATTCGAAAAGCATCTCGTCCCTCACCAATGTATGTACCGTGAATCTAAAGCACAACTCCCTTTCTCGACTGCAGAGTAGAATAAGGCCGAACTCCACGATTCATGAGTATACTTCATACATGCCAGGCAGTATTAAGCAAGTATAAAGAAAATCCTTGAAAATATTTAGAAGGAACTTCACTTGTTTTGTGAGAAATCCAAGAAAATCCAAGCATTAAACCAAGCAACCAACGAAATAATTTTCTGCATTTGGAAGAACTACGTACGTATTTAAGAACTGAAGAACTATGAACGTTAGATTTCACGTGCGACGACTCTTATTCAAATTTTAATTTATTTGTAATTGTGTTAATATCGTAAGTAAGGACATAAATTTTACGAACTTGACGTATATAACGTTCTATTTTAATTTACATAAAAGATAGATAATTAGATAGTTATATTGGCTCCGATTGGAAATTACTTCATTACTTATTTTTCGATGAAAAAAACAGAAAAAGGCAATTTGCAATTGTAAGACTGTATCTATTAATATTTGGGATACAACAT
Organism: Lepidotrigona ventralis hoosana; assembly: GCA_002806875.1. Taxonomy (NCBI): domain Eukaryota; kingdom Metazoa; phylum Arthropoda; class Insecta; order Hymenoptera; family Apidae; genus Lepidotrigona; species Lepidotrigona ventralis. Next base: position 12,852 of record NIPQ01111632.1, on the reverse strand, counting down.
TCTTCGTAAAATGTTCACCAATTTTACCATTTTAAAGTCACATGCGAGAACAATTCTACATTCACCTTCTTTGCTCTTCACTCTCCAAAGAATCGAAGACTACGTTCCCATCAAAGAGGAGACGAGTTCCAGCGAGATCCACGTTTCAAGGATAAAACGAGAGGGTCGTTTTCTATTCGCTAAACGTTCGCGGCTGCTCGTTGAAAGTAGTTAGTCATCGTGAAAGTCGTTGCTCAAGCGTCGTCCTAGCCGTTCCATCCACGAGGAAGCTTCCCCTTCCTTCCCGCGCTTCTCTCAAGCGTAATGCTTGTAATTCCTTTTTATAATTAGCCGCCTCATTACCATAGTTACGATCGAAAGTGATTATCAAGCCGCTGCGGGCGCTATCGCGCTGCAGTCGTGCCGCTATCACGTAATTTTATGGAAATTCATCCGAACAGAGGGTGCGCGAACAGGAACTTGAGGAGGACAGTGGCGACCGCGTTGGCGACGAGCGAAGATCGAGAGGAGAAATTATGCTCCGCGAGCGTACCGGAGTCCTTGCTCGAAAAGAGTATATGCATCTAGAGGAATTACTTAGCCGGCGATGAATATTTAGAGAAAAAACATAGAGCAACTCCTGTGTGTCTTCCTTTGAGCGAAGTTTTCACGCTGCGAAGTTTCTTACTCGCGCTCCTCTCGTATGCAACGAAATTTCTGTCGTTATTCTTTACTGCGTTTCGGGAACAGTTTTTGAATAACGCCTCGTGAATGGTGTAATAAATTGTACGAATGAATGTCTCAATAAAGTAGTCTGTTATTGTTAACAAAATCATCTCTATATATACGCACGTTATTCTCGAAATAAATCGTATTTGAGTACGATATTTTTTTTTTTTAATTCAACTTCAGAGACTAGCATTACTTCTTTCCGAAAGTATATAAATATTTTCTTGAAACAGATTTAGAAGGACATTCTTTTGTTCTAAATATTCCTTTCGAATGAGCATCAATTTCATCAATACATTATTGCATCACATTAATTACTCGTTAATTATATTAACCAGAAACATCGACAATTGTAAAATTGAAAGTGAACAACATCACAGCTTGAATTACTATTCAGTGTTGATTAATTTATTTTTTACCTAGTTCGACATCGAATTGTTACCTAGTGTCAGTTTGCAAAGGCTTTGTAACACGATACGGCAAATACTGTGTCCAATTGGCAATTCGAGCGACGAGTGAACTCGTCTTTCGCGTGACTCGACGGAAAGTTGAACAGGGTGTGCGAGAGAACATTGGCGATCAACGTTGCACGTCGAATTTCGCCATCGGACGAAATATTCGCATGCAAGTAAATGTTCCTTCGCCGAAACGACCAAGGAAACGATTTTACGACAGTGGTCGGACGTGGCGCACTATGTCTCGACGTATATCCCTCGCGAAGTAGAATCGCACTTAAGTGCATAGTGACGTGTAAAGGGGGATGTGGTTCAAGCAAACCGCTAGGAATTTACCGGACGCCTTTCCAGCCCTACTTCCAGCTGCAAAGGCCCCATCGCTGTCTCCACCGATCTACACTTTCGTGCGCCATGCAGGAATGCAATGTTACAACCGATGTTTTATCCCTTCCCGAGGTGAGCGTTCGTCTTCCCTACGAGCACGTTTCGAGTACTCATAAATAATTATAAGCGATAAATAATTATGAGAAACAATTCTTTTTTTTCTTACACGTTTCTTACACGTTTTCGTTCAGTTTACCGTAGAAGTTTTGATTCCAGATGGATAAGATTGTAGGATGATGTATAAATTCTTGGCAAGTAATTGTAATTTCCAAAGTATGTATTTAAATGGAAATTCAGTATAGATGTAAGTTTATTGTCAAATAATTGTACGTTTCTTATTTTTATTCATTGAACATCATCATCTAGTATGATCGTACAAACATGACAAACTTTTACTTACATGAAAATTTTATAACAAAATTGTTGAACAACTTCTCCTCATATTTCACAGATCTTTTACATACATGTGACACACTGTAAAAAATACAAATTTTGCTGTTTCAATGCGTACCGAGCTCAACAAGCAGACTACCACTTGACGTGTAAGAACAATATAGGCAGTGGATGTTGAAACAATTCTCAAGCTTTCTATAGTAATTTTGTTCGAATTTAGTTTAAATACGACTTCTATCTGAACTCAGTCCGTGTAAAAAAGCTAATTAACTTCTAGAAATAAATTCGATCCGCGAAAACGACCAGCTCGCTAAGATTTTTCACTGCAAAATTGGTAATTACAGAGTAGATGAAAATATCAATTAACAGATATAATTCGAAAAATAATTTTCTACAATCGTTTAACTTAACTTTCAAAATTAAGGAATTGTCACAATCTTACATATAGTAAGACTGATATGGACAATAACAATTTCATCTATCCAGAATCATCCGTGTCGAAGTGATTGAGCCAGATTCTAACCAAAATCGATCAAAAACTACGTTTTCGTCCTCCAACTAGAATCTCTGAACGTACATAATCGATTCTGATATGGACGATCGGCACCGTGCGCACGTGTCTATATACGTGTTCCCGGCTGCACAAGTACGTGTGCGTTCCGCTGCACAGTCAATTGCAGGACGCACGAGCCCCAGGCAGCCACGCTCGTAAATAAGCGATGGCTATCGCTTAATGCACTAGCACTCGAGACTTACCACTCGCCGTGTAATATATTAATTACAAACAATTAACCATTCTTTGGCCGGAGGCTACGTGACTGCGCGCCCTTCCCGAAAACTGCTTTCACCCTCTTTTCGCGTGGCAGCCCTCTCACACGCTTCCTCTCCATTGGCGTACACGTTTTACCACGGGAGCACGAGGTGGTGGGAGCCGAGGTTGATGAGGAGCCGAGGTAGGAGGCGGCGCGAGGCGGTTAAGGTAGAACGTAATGGTCGGTACGCTATTCTCGCGTGCCAAGGGGTAGTTTCCCTCGTAGCTGTGGCAGCCAGCCGAGTCCTACTAGGTTTATGTGCGGCTCGGTCTGCGTTCAAGCGACGCATCGGAGTAGATGAACACGGAGGGACGCTTACGGCACGAGTACATCCTTCCCTTCCCTCTCTCGCATACACTCGCCGTCTTTCACCCTTACATTCAGCAGGATGTGTCTCTCTTTACCCGTGTCCCAGTCTCCCTCGCAATCGCTCCTTTTTCTCCTTCTCGTTCGTAATTATACAGTTAATTGCACGGGCCTGCTCCCACCCCTCCCGCTGCTTCTGTAATTGTTCGTTAAACCCTTCGTCGCCGGCAGGGTCGCCAGCAGAGCGGCTCGGTGATAAAAGGGGTCGACGCTGCGCGTTCAACGAAATTTGAAAGGAACTCGAAAGTGGCTGGTGCGACGTTAGCGGGCGCTCGGTAACTACGGTACGAACGCGGCGCGGCACGGTATCTCGTCTTGATCGCAAAGCGTGGAAAGCAGCCGGATGATAATTGAATTAACGCGGGCGAACAGGCTCGCCGTGAGAGACCACGGAGGATAAATATTCCTTGAGAAATGGGGCGACGCGACCCGCCTTGTCAACGCCGCGTTACCCGGCCAGCTTCTTTTAAATTCCTCGCGTTCGATCCCCAGGACGGCTGACCCAATCATGCAAATTAGACGTTATCTTATTAGTTGCTTTATCTCCCATCCGTAACAGCTTGCACATTTTACTCCTCCAATTTCGCCTCCATCGGGGGAAACCGGTCCCCGGGGTCGATAAACCATATCTGCTTTTCTTCTTTTTTTCTCCTTCTCTCTCTCTCTCTCTCTCTCTCCTCCTTCGTTTCTTTCCTTCTTCTTTTTTTCTTCCTTTTTCTCTTGTTGTTTTGCCTCTTTCTTTTCTTTCTCGCGAGTGCGGTCTCGACAACGTTGCCTTATTGCTGGCTTAACCAGCCCGGAAGAGCTTCGGATCTACATGGAAATGCGCGCCACCGAGCTATGCAGGTGCACGCGGATTCAGGTGCACGGTCGTACGTGCATGCACCAGACTTGTATGCGTCTTCTCCGCCGCAACGACGATCAATTCACAAAAGCGCTGCGTTCCGCGCTCGTGCGACGATTCCGCGTGTACATTCCCGCTCAAAAGCTAGTATCGGTATCAGTATCTCGAAAGACATAACGATTCCTTCAAGTATGACATACATTTATATACAGGGAAACAAATATTAAGTTCTATATCAAGTATAATAAATTACAGTTTCGATGCTAATTAATTATATCTATTGTATTATTATAATCACAGTATTCTCGTTATCTTTTGAAAACCGTGCGAAAGAATTGATTTCATGTAAAAAAACAAAAAAAAGAAAAGAAATGTTGCACCAAACTTCTGAGCTGGAATGTATGCGTTTGGCGTGTTTCTCCGGAGGAAAACCAAGCGCAGATATCTCTATCTTTTCTTTCTCATTCAAGCACCGATCATCGACGCGATGGGAGAAAGGACGCGAGTGCAGCGGAAGGAAGGAAGCGAAAAAGATGAATTGACTAGAAATAAACGATGCTGAATCGAGCGCAACGAGCCATACCACATCCGGAAGATCTACTCGAGTCTCTGCTAATTATTCAACTGCTGGTTGTCAGTAGGAGCCTACGACAAGAGCTGTTCATCGACTTCGCTCGGTGTAGCGTTAATTCATTCCATCAGCGATGCTGCCGGGGCTGCTAGTGCTTCGGTGTTGCCGCAGAAACTCGCCGAACACTCTGGCAATCGGCCAGTCGCGAAACAAGGGAGGAACGCGACATTTATTATACAGAATCAAACGAGAAAGATGGCTACTAACTTCGTACCGTCATTCAAATTTTATCAATCGCGAACGAACGAACAAACAAGCGGATTCGCGTTCGATTAAGATAAGCTCCAGCGACACGATCTATATTCGATTCACACTGACTGCTGAGACATTGAAATGTGTTCGGAAATGAAGGTTAAATAAATAGAGTTGGCGGTTTGTTTTGTAATTTATGATGAAGCAATTTAAGCATCTTGGAACAAACTGTTTGGAACAACTGCAGATATGAAAAGCATTTGTATTCTATGTTCTGTAGACTTAAGGTCGTCAATTTGTCGAGCGATATAAATTATGAAATTTCGTAAATTCATGTTTGAAATAAATCTAGCATAACTTCGCGAGAGTTAACGAAAGAGCAACAAAAAAAAAGATATTTTTTGAAACATTGATTCTGAACAGAGAATACATTATAAGAAGATAAACAATATTTTTAAAACTTGAAATTCACGACTGAATTGGAACTCATAACACTACCTCTCAGAAGATCAAAATCACTTTTGCTATATTGAGAAACATCAAACTAAGCGGGGAGAAAAAATGTAGACAAATGCTCCGTTTCATACAGTATACTCATTTAGTCTAGATTTTCTCTCTTTTCCGAAACAAAAAACTATATTCCGCGAACTTGTTATCTGCTCCTATAGGAAACGTTTTTCCTATCGGTATCGTTTTTACGCAAAGAAGCTGCGCCGGTGAAGAAACTGAAGGAAAAGCTAAAAGAATACCTCGAAGCAGGATAAAAAAAAAAAAAGAAAAAGAAAGATAACGTTATAAGGCAGGAATTGCAGGAATTTTCGTTTCGCACAGAGCGCACGTATGTCTCGGTCGCAATAACCAATGACACAGCGTCGTTGTCGTCGTGAGGTTTACGTAGGTACGTTGTGGCAAGGAGATCCTTGCGGCTGCAGGGTGGAGAATACGGGCCGTTTGACTTCATGCGCGACAGTATATAACGCGGATAATACAATTTGTCGGAATTTATTGGCCCTCGATACTCGGGCGACCCCCGCTGGAATCAGCTTCCTCCATCGTATTGCCGGCGTGTCCCGCGTTTACCGTCCACCCACGTCCGTTTCCGACGACCGAGTAAAGTCACTACTCTCCCTTCCTCTCTCGCTCTAGCTATCCTTCTTCTTTCTCTCTCTCTTTCTCACCAGCTCTCACACCATTTTTTTTATTTCTTACACCATTTCTCTCTTCTTCACTAGATTTGATACTACTTCCTATTTTGCTCTGTCTCTCTCTCTCTCTCTCTCTCTTTCACTCTTTCACTGGTCTCGCAGCACTTTCTACTTCCCAGAACGCTGCACTTTCTTCTCTTCTTAGCGTTTAGGCTTCTCGCTATCAACGACAAGTGCTTCTTCTGTTTGCATCGTTTCAAATAACTCTTTCTCCTTCGATGTACATTTTCTCTAATCTCTAATCTTGTACAGGGCGATCGGCCTTGCGAACGCTTCCTCTCGCAAGAGAAAAATTATTTCGTTCGGACAGCGGCGGTATTTCAAAAATTTGAAGGACAGTCGTAGGAGTTGAACTTCTATATTTCGCGATGTCGCTTAATTTGATTAAATTAAGTTCCGTGTAATTATGGTGTTTTCGACGAATTGACTTTTGTGACTTCCTGCCGTTCTGAGCTGCTACGTGCATTTCAGTCGAAATTTGCATGGAAATTGAAGGGTTAATCGCGATCCATTAATCATCAGCGAGATCGTTAAACACTTCAACACTTCAAGAGTCAATAAATGCTTGATTCCTCGTTCTCAATCGCTCAATTATTTTCTACACCTATCGTTTCTTCACCAATTTACTAACAGAAAGTTCTTTTTCAAATCTTCCTCCTGATTGTGAGGCATACATGCATATAAACGAGCCTCGTTGCCTCCGATTAAGTTGTTCAAAAAATTCAACTCTCTCTATAGAAATTAATGGTGCACTATATCCTAATTCCTCGCTTTTAAATTCTAGAGGATTTCTTCCCTGCGTTCCAATCTGTGGATCGTGACCGCTTCTACTTGCTTCTATTTGCTCGCGAGCGCCATCTCTGCGCTCTGTTCGTCAATAAGCTCGGCCATCGATTTCCTTTCCCTTTTTCTATTGCCTGTACGCACTTTTTTACACTTCACCCATTCGCCAGCATTCTCTCCTTCGATTTTTTTCCCCCGAACTTCAATCGACGATCGCGTAATCGCTCGCCATTTACTCCAACGCTTTACTCGTTTCCTTTCCGTTTTAATTTCGCGACGTGTATATCCGTTCCCCATTGTTTCCGCCATTTTCCCGCCATCGTTCGAGTCCACTTGGCCGTTCCCTCCATCACGAGACTCTATGTACGTACATCGAAAATTTTCTCGCTGTTTTTATTTCCATCGTATTGTTGCGTTGTTTCCACGCATCGTCCTTCCTCCCCGTTATCCACCATTGTCCATTGTCGATTTTCCTAACCCCGGATAGGTATCCGTTTTACTTGGATACGTTTTCGTCGTGCTTTCACGTGTTTCACCGATGGTGTCACGCTATCTTTCTGCCCCGTAACGTACCGCCTCGCTTTTAAAAGCTCGCTTTCTATTACCACGTTCAGCCTTACACGTGCTTACACGCAGTCACGCGTGTCTGGAGAAAATAACGATAGTGATATGCTCGGTCCACTGAATTATTTGCATCGCAACTTAAATTGCACAATGGACCCGTGTCACCCAAGTCAATGAGTCTAATTATTTATAATTTGTAATATTTGCTCTCTATTAATACCAACTGATGACAATGTGAAGTGTGTTGTGCTTTTTTTTTTGTATAATTAACAGCAGTTAACGTGGCCAACATTACAACTCAAATCAGATCTCAAAGTATTAAGGACACTCGCAATCGAGATGTTTGAAAATATTTTTAGGGGTCCGAGAATATAATACTCTTGGTATTTTACAGGTAGAGACAGACTGTACAATTCTTCCCTGACGAATCGCGCCATTCGTTCGAGGTACGAGATGAAAATTCCGCTGCTACGTGGAAAATTGCTTACCGAGCACTGACTCTAAAAGCTGAAAACAATAAAGAATTGTAGATTCAACGGGGAACACCTTGGAGTTTCGAGTATGGGGGTTTCTCGACGAATACAAATCGACTCGGCCGCGGCTTCGCGAACCTCTGCCCTACTGAATAACACATCCAGCTATTTGCATTGTGAGAGCATCTCGTTGTCAGTCAGATTTTCTAGGCCAGCGGAATGAGACGACTTTGCCTATGCGTGGAAAGCTGTTTACTCGCGAAAGGTAACGAAATAGACACTGTGCTGTTAGCCGACTGGACGCAATTAGCATAATGACGAACAGCAGGGAAAAACCTGCACAGAGTTTCGGGGAAATGAAGCAGAAGTAAGAAGATATAGTGTACACGGCAACGTTTCTGATATTTCAAATCTCATATTCTCTCTAATGTTGAAAGCGTGAGAATGTCACGAATTTTTTTCTCAGGCTTTTGCGCTTTTTAAAAATATACTTTTCAACGGCTTTTACAGACGCGTTGGGCTTGAATTATTTTTCAAAAACACATCTGACACTAACGATCCTTGTTTGTGATAATCGCGAAAAAAACGTTTACCGAGCAAAGGTGAAAACTAATAGAAAGAATCTGTCTAGAATGATAGATCTGGTCATTCTATACGTAAAATAATATAGTGCAGTGAGTATTAATAAATCTACATATATGTGCGCAAAATATAAATATAAATTAAATCATTCTTTACAATCATTTACGTTCTCTGCAATTTTATGAAATTTACAAAAAAAAACTGAAGTATTTGATATATATTTTTAGCAACACACAACGATAAATAATACTAAACTCATTGATTTAACGAGTACCAAATAATACAATAATACTTTTTTAACAATATCGGT
>NIPQ01111630.1:0-14857 GCA_002806875.1 Lepidotrigona ventralis hoosana | reverse complement strand
TATAATATTATCTTTCAAACTTAAACGAGACCTATTTGAACCTCGTCCACATACATACATATGCACACGACGTAGGATTTTCGAAAAAACTTTTTCAGGCCCCAAGGCGAGATCTTATTTCGAATATTACTTTCGCCATGAAAGCCGCCTGCGCGAGTGTTCCACAAAGTGTCGAAAGCCGCACAATCTCCTTCGATATTAAATTGTGTATCAGGGAAAAAATCCGCGACTGCATTATAAATTCCATGCAGAGTTATATCCTCGCGGGAAGGAGGCCGATTCGTCGGTTGTCTTTGTTACGAGGGTATAAAGAAACGCTCTCGACATCGATTCCATATATCGTGCCGTTGCAGTATTTGGAGCAAATAAGAGCAGAGCGAATAGAAAGTTTCGTACTGTTGTTAAAATCACTGGAAAATAAGATACGTTCGTAATATTCTTAATATCGCGGCTCGATAGTTAATTTCAATGCCGCGATTTCCGATTTGTGAAATAATCATTCGACCTTATTGTCAGTTCTCAGTTCCATTTCCCGAGATTTCTATGTCATACGCAGCTTGTCGAATAATCTCAGTGAATTTTCACTGATTTTTTTGCACACTGTTGTACCTGTTGTAGCATTTGCACAATCTATTGAAGTTACTCTACTTTTTTGTATATATTAGTACTTTATATATTTCTTGCGATTATCCCTGTTCCCTCGTATTTTGATTTTCACACCAAAAAGAGATTTCGTGCATTCAACTATGAATTGCGAACGAAATCAAAATTCCTACACATTTGAATTTAATCAAACAAAATGTTTCATTCGTGTTGATGATGTTCAAAGTCAATTCGAAAGTGTTTATATAAAAATCATAAATTAATTTAAATAAAACTATAATGGTATAAAAATTGCTATCTTATTCTCCAGTCGTCGATACAAGTAGAACAGAATTGTATCTGTCGATGTTCAATCCTAATGACGTGAAATGTTTCGAGATTGCTGGCGTTGGAAGTTTCCAAGAATACGTCGAACATCGTGGAAAACACAGTTTTCAAGATGCAAGAAACAAATAACAAGGGATTCAAGCGTTTCAATCACGTTTCAATCGGTAATTATGGAATAATGAGACTTCCGCATAGTAGAACGAGGAACATCGATCGGCGAGCTGTAATTGTAGAAACTGATAACAAGATCGAATCCCTCGGTATCGAGAATCTTGATGCAGAGCTTCAAATGAGACAGAGACAGATGCCACGAATTAATAAACAGCCGAAACTTTCTTCCCATTTTTGTTTCGAAACGAAATCATCTTACTTTGAATGCAGATATAGAGGATAGATTGAAGTAGAATTGTTTGTTCGTAAGTAAGTCTACTAGAAAGTTTCTTTCGAAGACAATGTTATTCATTATTATACTGTGAATAATTGTGCATGTTGCAGATGGAAGAAACGTACAATCGAAATGTACAATTCTGTTACGTTCTATCTAAAGTGATTTCATTTACATTGAAATTCGATAATTCGTTCTCACGTACATTCATATATATATATATATTTGAAAATATGATAATTTGACTTCCAACAGGATTTTCAGAGAAGATGCAGTTATAGAGAATTCACAAAAATTCCATTAAAAGAAAGCGTGTAATTCAAATTTCGAAAGTGTTTTGTGATGCTTCTTATAATAGTTGGTGCATAAAACGGCCTATTTCATTAATTAAAAATATGAATTTGTTTAAAAAAAACCGCAGTCTACTTTGTCTGAAATAAGATCAAAGATTAATGAAATCTGAACTTAAATCTAGTCTAGATCTAACCTAACCTGAAACTTCAATCTGATCAAAATGCATCATTTGATCAAAATGTACACAATTGAAACAAAAGTTATCACTTACCTAATCTAGATGGTTGAAATTAGACGAAAGAATCTCATTCAAAGTAATTTTTATATATTTATATATCTACTATTTTGTCTGAAATAAGATCAAAGATTAATGAAATCTGAACTTAAATCTAATCTAGATCTAACCTAACCTGAAACTTCAATCTAATAAAAATGCATCATTTGATCAAAATATACACAATTGAAACAAATTACCTAATCTAGATGGTTAAAATTGGGCGAAATAATTTTGCTTCAAACAGAAATCACTTCTGCTGTTATATAACTTTGAAGCTGAAAAACGTTTCATCTTCAAATGAATTGTTTCAAGTAATGTCTGACTTATTGTTAGAGAAACTAATATATTATTTGAATCTATATTTAATTGTTCTGTTCGTTAAATGTATTCAATCCTTCCGTATTACCGAATTCATAAGTATAAATGAATTTCAAAGGGAAACAACTGTTACCATGACCAAAGAATAAAACAAAAGTGCCATTATCTGCGTGTCAGATTATTTTACGATAAATCAACTACTAGAAAGTTGCCAGATGATTCGATTTGGTCACTGGTTGGCCATTTTGTTTAGAAATAAATGATGTATCATTTAATTCGCAATTCTTCAAACGTACAGTCCGTATCCGTATCGCGAGGGAACAGTCACGGCTCTCCCTCTTGGAAAAGTACGGCGAAGCAGCGCACGAAGCAAGGATCTGCTCGAAGAAGAGCAGAACGAATTAAAATGCAATTAACGAGCTAAGAGCGCAAAGTTTCGCCCGCTCTACGAAATCGCCCAGCCATAATTATCCGGCCGCATTACCATGGCAAAGGGACGGTGTTGCGTGAACGAGAAACTTTCTCAGCTTCTTCCACGATTCTTTCTCCCGCTGTCTCGCGAGTCCGTTCCGCCTCGTTCGTTCGATCCAGCTGGCCGAGAAACGCTGGCCTCAACTTCCGCCGTTGCTCGATTCAACCGGAATTTCAAACGATCGATTTACCGTTTAATATTCTCACTCAGTTCAGCAACCAACGACTGTTGCACGTGAACATCTCGGTGGAGGATTTCGAATCATTTCGGATGGTCAGAGGGCAGGAATTTTATCGAGGTTCGACAAGAGCTTTGTAAGAACGTGTTCGTATCTTTTTTTTTTCTTTGTGTCAGTTATTACTTGCATTCTTAATAATAATTTCTTCAATAATTTTTATTTATATACAGTTATAATATATAGATTTAAATAATTGTTTACTGGAACGTTTTTATTATTTGATNTTAAATAATTGTTTACTGGAACGTTTTTATTATTTGATAATATATTAGTTTTATGATCAATGATTTTATTAATTTTAACTTCTAATATGTTAACTATTATGTTAGGATCAGATTAATTTCTTATTGTGTAAATTATCTATTGTAATGAATTAAATTCATTTAACTTTGGAACAATTTGGAAGAGAAAATTAGTGAACATGAGGTTTTTATGCAACTTTAAAGTGCAGGATTATAATATGTGTGTAATATTAAAAAAAATAATCGAAATAATATAATTATTTTTCTAATTACGTTCTCAGAAATGGAAATTTATATAAAAATTCGTATCGTAAATGGTCATTCGATCACACTCAGATACTAAAATACATGCAAATATCATAATTCCTAAAATGTCCTAGCTTCTTTTTAAACAGTATCACTCGGAGTGAAAATTTTGAATTCATACCGAGGCACTGAACATCCACGAAATTTTTCGAATTGCGAAGAAGCAGACACGAGAAACGAAGAAAAACGAAGAAAAACGCTGGAATAACATACGCTGGGATTTCGGAGCGAAATGAGCACATAAATGGACAAGGTAATTTCTCGCGTTTGGACGAACGATATTTGATCAGAGTCGAACAATTTCTGGTGAAATAGCGCCGCCGCCGTAGGAACGATTGGCCCCAGCCCGCTTTCGAAAGTTCCCCACTCAATTAAAAGTTATAAATGAGAGTGTTTCACCGTAAGCCCGCTTCTTTGGATGGAGGACCATACAGATTACGATCGGATGGTCGAGGCATCAGTCCATGAAAGAGGTTAAAACTAGGCTAATTTACGTCCTATAGCCAGCACTCGTTACTTCTTATTCACTTCTAGGATCATTCTAGGCGACCCTATCTATCCCAAGAGTTGTCTCAAATTACCAAAGACTTGATCCCTCGGCGAGAAGACGGCCCTGGACAGAATCGCCGTCGATTTATAGTCGTCTCGAACAATTCGAAAGTTGATTACTGTTGACGAAAGTGATGAAAGCAATTGCAGTAAAATATTTCATTTTATTTGAGAACGGATCGATGTCTAGATTAGCCACGTTTGTTAACTCAGGCGAATTTATATTCTTTGCACTTCAAGTGGATTTTACATTCGATTCTTTTTACAGGGAAAAGAGTTTCACGTTGCGCGGGGGATTTTATTTGAATGTATATATATATATACGAAAATTTCAGCGATTGTTTCAGTATTAAATACGTAAAGCGACAAAAATTATTGGAATTACTTCCATTTAATTTGATTATTTCGATTTATCGAATTCGATTATTCAATCAAGCTGAATTATTGAATTTAACGTGGATTAAAAATGTATGTAGCACGCGTGTCAAGGTATTGGACATTTTTTCCCCCACCCACTATGCTTCGAAAAATTAAAATTAAAACATATTTCGCATATATATCACCAAGTTTCCAGCATACCTTCGATAAATGCTCTACAGCGCCAGAAAAATATTTTACAACAATAATTTTACCATTATTTAAATATTTATGTATTGAAATATTTCTCTCTCGTCGAACATGCAGTTGACGATTACTATATCGCTGGTCCAATTAAATGAGCAAGAAAGACGAGGAAACTATGACAGCTATCATGAGTTCGTATCAGTGGAGAGATGCAAATTTCGCATGAAAAGAAACGAGGAGTCCTGGTGGCTAAGTAGCTTGGTCTCAGTTGGAAGAGAAAACTGGACGAGAAAAGAAGCACCTCTCTCTCTCTCTCTCTCTCTCTCTCTGTGCTTCTTCGTTTTTCTCACTGTAACGTTACGGCGAGCGAGATTTTCTCATTTGCTTGCGTTCAATTCCACGGCAATGTTGCCGTTGTTTTTCGTTGCTGATGGCTAAATTTCCTCGAAAGTTCGCCTCTCTCGTTGCAACGAAACCGCGGCAAACTCGCTTAAACTAATTGATTATTTCGCTGTCGACACACACCGCAGCTATTTACAGGCACGGGGGGCTCAACGTCCGACGATTTCTCATCGCGACGAATTCTTCGCGCTCGAACTAGAAATACTGTAATTCAAATGGCTGTAGAATGGTTTTTCGATTCAAATACTTCTCAATTTCTGTTTGAACTTCGAACGATCTTTTTATTTGAATACTCGTGCTTGAAATTCGAATGAATTCTTAATTCGAATATTTGTACTTGAAATGATTTCTTTGTCTGAATACTTGTATTTAAACGTATTCTTAATTCAAATACTTGTATTAAATACTTGTATTAAACGTGGAATGTTCTGGTTCAGATGTTTGTATTTAAAACTTGATACTTATGTTTGAAATTCGAATGAATTCTTAATTCGAATATTTGTACTTGAATCTGAAATGATTTCTTTGTCTGAATACTTGTATTTAAACGTATTCTTAATTCAAATACTTGTATTAAACGTGGAACGATATTCAGATGTTTGTATTTAAAACTTGATACTTATGTTCGAAATTCGAATAAAAGCTTAATTTAAATATTTGTATTTGAATTTGGAACGATTTCTTTATTCGAATACTTGTGTTTTAATTTCAAACGACTTCTTAATTCAGATACTTGTATTTAAACACTGATTCATTTCTTAATTCAAATATTTGTATTTAAACTTCAATTTAAATACTTGTGCTTAAAATTCGAGTGTAACTCTTAATTCAAATATTTACAAAATACTAGCATTTGAATTTGAAATAATTTCTTCATTCGAATGGATTCCTATTTATACATAAACTTTGAACGATTCTTAATTCAAATATCTGTTCGAATTTTTAGTTCAAATACTTGCATTTAAGCTTCCAGTGACTTCTGCATTTAAATACTTGCTATTTAAAACTCAAGTGAATTCAGATATTTGTATTAAATATGGAACGATCTTTTGATTCAAATACTTGTATTCGAACTTCGAATCACTTCTTTTATTTGAATATTTCGCTTTGAAATTTGAATGAAATCAAATCTCAATTCAAATATTCGTATTTTAGCTTGGTACGATCTTTTAATTCAAATACTTGTATTTGAACTTTGAATCACTTCTTTTATTTGAATATTTCCCTTTGAAATTTGAGTGAAATTAAATCTCAATTCAAATATTCGTATTTTAGCTTGGTACGATCTTTTAATTCAAATACTTGTATTTGAACTGCGATTCATTCACTTCTACTTAATCGAACGACTTTTCAATTCAAATACTAGTATTTAAACTTTGAATTACATCTTAATTTGAATACTCAAACGCAAATCAGATGAAAGAACAGCCTAATACCGTTTTACTTTGAACGATAAATCTAATTAATTCCCACTTTATTATATTATAGGATATTAATTTATATTTAAATTTAAGAATTCGACCTTTATCTGAAAGAACTGATAATAATAAATAGAAGAATTAACTTCTTTGACTGTGAGCTACCGAGTCGAGAAACTTCCGTGACTCCTTTTAAGCTTCCCAAGTTCTTTTCGGATAAATTATAAAAGAGAGCTCTTCGAACTCTTTGAGCGACTTTCAGGATTATGATCGTTGTCACAGTAACGTTGAACTTAAATCTTTAGAGTGATATTACAGAAGATCAATTTCACAGCCGATACCATGACTTCGTGAAGTGGAACTTGATAATGAGTTTGAAAAATTTCTCATTGCTTCGAAAGATGATCGCAGCGAATATACGCGCGAATATAATTCCTTTCATTGTAATTTCAAATTTTCTCTCGATGTTCCTTCGTATAAATGTACGAATTTGAACTCACAAATACACAAAATTATTAATAAATCAATGCGAAAGAAGCAGCAAATGATGTGAAAATCTATTATAATTATTACTTTCCAGAACACGAGTCTGACTGAATTTCTAAATTAATATTCCAACCCTAATTCGAACTATTACTTTCGAAAGAACAAATGAAATTGGACTACGTTGTAATTAGGTAAAATTATAATTTGGATATTTGTGCGATGAATCATATTTTCGTGAATTAGTTGAAGACCAAGATTTACACACTAAATATAACACTGCGAGTATATTTCGTTTATTAAAATATATTATATAAACGTTACAAATAAGTATTACAATAATATTATATTATATTGTAATATATGTACAATATTATTGTACATATATATTATTGTCAAATAAATATTATAATGCAAGTTACTTAAAGATTCAAGTCTAATTGCAACCATCTTTAAAGATTCAACCACAAACGTCCTTTAATCCTTGGTTCCTAGCTTTTCGCGTAATAGAAATCGCGATCGTGATGAACGAATTCTATGAGCCAGAAAATCGAAATCACCTATATCGGCCACAGTCGAGCCGCATTGTTGCTTAATCAGTCCGGCCACACGAGATGCGAATCCTGGCACTGTCTTCACGATCGATCGACGAACGAAATGGACTTGGCAACGATTATGGCTCAGTTGGACTATCTCGAAACTGGTCCAAGCAACACGTCCGAAATGTGGCCCAAGTTGTATTAATGGCCTCGTGCACACGAGTGATCGATGGGACGTTAGAATTACGAGGATCGACCCCGACTCGAATGGAATATTTCGTGCGATGAAAATCTCTCAACAAACGTGTTCGAGCACAAGAAGGAATTCAGGCAGCAAGGAAACTCCCTCTGGAAGTTTTGATATTCGAACTTCAAACTACAGGCTTGTTTCGAAATTGAGAGGAATTTTCACGAGTATAAAAGATTTTCGAACTGCGTCTACGAGATTGTTGAAATGTAAAATTTTATTCATTACTCAATGTACTCGATACTCAATACTCAATTCTCATGTACTCAGTACTCATGCAGTCAATACTAAATTGTACTCATTACTCAATTCTCATGTACTCGATACTCGATACTTGATACTCAATACTCAATACTCATGTACTAAATACTCAATTCATTACTCAATACTCATGTACTAAATACTCAATACTGAAGTATACGATAATATTTAAGGTAAACAATTTAATGTCTAAATCCAACGAAATATAAGATAATTGATGTTTTAGCGATTTGTTTATTGAAAGAAGGTGAATCATGCATCCAATTGGTCGAATCAAGAAAATTTAAGAGACACATTATTTGAAATTTCATATATCATTTGGATAGATTCATCAAATTACATCAAATAAAAGATTTAAGACTTAAATAAAATGAAATTACTAAACTATCGCTTAAAAAAAAAAATAGAAGCATAAAGAAACTAAGTATGAAAGATGTACTTCATTTTATTTAAATTTCGAATCTTTCATCTATATTAAGTTTCAAGCAACAGCTTTCTTACACTTTCTTCAAGATTAATCGACATCTGAGAACGAGTTTTACCCTCTTTGCAACCAATTATAATAAATCGAGCAATACTAACATTCTTGTATCATCTTCTATCCTGAATTCTTTCAGAAACTCTATACTGTATTCGGACACACTGAAACTTGAAACGCATTCGATACTGTCTGACCCTTTTTTCAGAGTAAAAAAAGAAATAAAGGAAGAAAAAAAAAATATCGCCAGGGGGTAAACTTGAAGGGTACATATTTATAGTATGATATGTTAACGCTCGGAGGGTCTCTCCCCTTTATTAGCAGAATAAAATTAAAGAGGACGAGCGACTGGAATTAGGAGAGAGGGCTGCTGGTGAGCCACTGCTTCACACAATGATTGCTAAGCGCAAGAACATATTTACATACGTATAGGAACACTCCGTTAGCATGCTTGCTGAAGTAATATTTAAATTGAGTCAACGTGGAGTGGAAAAAAAAAACCGCGAACGTCAGTCAACGCGAGTATTTAGCCACAAAAATGTCTCTCTATTATTATTCTGTCTCTCTAATATTAAGCCTTTCGTGACGACGATTCGATGCGTTTCATCACGGTGTTCAGAAATAATGAGATATATTACTAATTGTACATATTGTAATTACAGATATATTAATTACAATTGTAATGTATAATTATTTAATTAATTAATTTATACGATTATACTTTAAATTAATGTGTGATGAATAATTGTATACTATATATAATTACATTGTAATATATCAATATATGTTATGTATCAATATTATATTGTGTGTCATGTAATAGCAATGAAAGTGAAAAAAATGAAACAATATAATAAATGTATAAAGTCAAATATTCAGATGGGTGAAAGAATGTGTGAATATGTAACGTGAATTAATATGAATTTCATATGTGTAGAATTATAATATGTACAATTATCAATACATGTGTAATTTAATACATTTATATACATATGATACGTATATTTATAATTATATAATATATTAATATATAAATATATTTAAAAATTATACACATATATTAATAAATAGTACAAATTAAATAAAAATTTATATTCTATACATGAAAATTTGTAAGAAGAACTAATAATATAGAACAAATAAAAAAAAGAAGAAGAACAAGAAGACAGAATAGATGAAAAAGATAAATAGCAAAATTTCATTGGGCCATTTTTAGAATACACAGCTTTGATCGTACAATATTTTACAAAGTACTCGATCTTCAAAATTGTAAAAATCATTCTGCCAGTGATCACTTTACACCCCATGTAATTATAGTTCGATTACGATCAAAGCACTGTTTCGATCAAGGATTCTTCACGCTTTTCAGCCACGTAACGCTTTCGGAGAAAGATCGTCCCTTCGTCGAGGGAACAGTGGTGTTCCCAACAGTTTCCGGTTGAAAATCCGCATTATAAAGTGTAATTCGTTTAACCCCGAAGTCCCGAAGTTTATTCACGAATGTGTCGTGCCGTTCCCAGTAACTAATTGCATTAATATCTGTCGCCGGCAGGCCAACAAAATGGCAAACGAAAACGGCACCCAACGCCCACTTGGCGCGCCAGTGAGATTTAACTTCGCTTCGCACTTCCGCAATTCCAGACGCCGATGTCCGGTTTCCCCGGGAATCCATTGAAAATCGAGAGCGGCACAGCGTGTTCAGCCTGCATTAAGCCGGGCCATTTTTCCACCCCGTGCCGGATTAAAGTTAATCGCGAAGAAACGGAACAGATATAGCACTGGTCCGTTTGGACTCGTTCTTTACTGGCCGAGGGAAACAACGAATCCTTCTTTCGACCCTTTTAGTACTCTCGGTATCGATACGTCGCTCTCGCGGATTTCCTCGAAAGCAGAATCGTTTCGGATTTGTTTTGTGGAAAACGATTTCCCTCTTCCCTCGTAAATGCACGCGCAGCCACGTGCATTTTGAAAATGAAAATGAAGGAGAAAGGGGATATCTTCGTCTTTGATCTCTTCTCTTTGAACTCGTCATGAAGAAATGGCAATTGTTTTCTTTTTTCGTGTGTGTGCGTAACGACGAGTACACCCGTAAATTACAATTTGTCACTTGAATTGAATTTCTCGAGGAAGACGAAACATATTTGTGAACTTTGGACATTTTAGAATGTTTTGAGACTTGACTACTTTTTTATACTCGTTTCTAAAGATTTTTTCNAAAAAAAAAAAAAAAAAAAAAAGAAACTAATGTTATATTAAATCACACATACCAATGAATTGCATCCATTTGTGTTATACTGCTTCTCGTTATTCTTACCTGTAACAATAATTATTATTATCATTATTATTATTGTGTTCTCCTATTATTAAGTATTTTTGTGAAAAATTCATAAAAAACATTATTCTAGAATGATCGAAATCTGGCGAGTCGAAATTTGAATGATCTGAAATGTTTAAATTAATTTACTTAAAGAATAATATATTGCGATATATTTTATATGTCAAAATATCCCTATTTAAAGATAAATGCATTCTCAATTAATAAATGATTGATGAACTGAGTAGCAAATTTTTACTTATCGCAGTTTTGCAAAATAATGATTATTTATTTTTAGAAAATAATACTTGTACAATACTTGATACGTTCGAATGAAATTGCCGGAATCTAGGTGTTGTTATTCAGAAAAGAGAATCACGAACGTTGGAACTATGATTGAGAGCTTGGCCTGTTCCATCAGCAACGACTGAACACCCTCTGAAGAATAGACAATTGCGGTCTACTTATCACGACATGGCCGGTGATTCTAGATCAAACGGAGAACGGCAGATCTACGACCGTGAGTCGTACTAATTTTACTTGCGACCGCAAGTGGAACGACCTGTTGGGCCCTTCACAATGTGCCATTTCGTTCGCGTGACCGCAGGGGCTACTAATTTTAACGCTGACCGCAAACAGTATAACCACGATTGATGCTGCACCTTCTGAAACGCGTACGAGCGCGCCAACAAATATTAAGCTTGTCGCGCTATTCGATCATCGCGCTTATCGCGATCGCAGCGAGCTAACGATGAGTCGGATAAAAATTACGTCATCGACCGTTTCCTGAATTTTATTTTGAAATAAAACCAAAAAAAAAAAAAAAGATACGAAGAAAACATCAATTAGTAAAAACAAGCTTAGTCTTAAGAATTTGTACAGAGTTATCAATAAATCAAGTTGGATGAAATTGATGTAGAAAGTGAATACGAAGAATAAAAATTCTGCTCATTTAGTTATAATTTTAGATTTATTCATTTTGGTCATCTTCTTGAAATAATTCAAATAGAGATCTCTAATTTATATTGTAATTTTATTATTATCTGTTGATTGTGATTGTTCTGTAACCACTTTCTTCCCATAGAATTGATAAACAAACACTCACTATATACTTGAAGATATAAAATGATTGAACTTTCAGTCTAAGTAATGCATAATTGATGAACAACGAAATAAGAATTTATAGATTTATCCTAGATCCTCAATTAACAAGAGTTGAGATAAAACTACGATTAACGAAGATAAGTATAAATTAACAAACTGAAATTTGAAAACAGTCTGAATTAGAACCAGCTAATGTCTCAAATGCACTTTTTCTGTTTCGAAAGGACAGTAATTTGGTACGCTTACTTCGTTTGTCTCTAGATAGGATTGGCTAATTGGCGTCTCTTTACCCCCACTTTCTTCATCAGTAGCGCTATCCCCTCCACTGTATAGATCTCCCCACTACGTTGAAACTGAGCCACACTCTGTCGGTGCAAGCAGTGGAGGGGATAAGCGAGCCGCCAGTTAGCCGACTCTGCTCTGGATTAATCGAGAAGTCGTTCAGACTTCGAGAGACTCCACAATTCCGAGAATCACGCGGAATAAAAGAAAACGAAACGCTGAATGTGAAAGCACGTCTTCGTCTTTAAATTTACTTTACACATAAAGTGAATACTTGGATAAAACAGATTTAATACAGCATTATGTATTATTTTCACGATAGACTATAGAGGAAGAGTGGCGCGAGAGATTTGTCACCAGAGGTGTTCCCTTTTCCCTCGATTTCGTCGCGAGATGATGAGAGCGCGGGAGTATCACGTTGAAAAGTGGAGGAAAAATATTTATCGCCGCGTGAGATGCGACTGGTAGTAGGTGTAAGTGTGTCGCGATAAAGACAAGAGATGGATGGTAGTCTCGGTGGTGGTGGTGTGCGCGATGGCGTTTATTACGCGGCTTAAACTCCCGTGGAAACCCGTATCGTCCGAGTCGTTAATATTTCATTAGGGAAGCTCGCCTTTTTCCAAGCCGCGTGGCTGCCAGTTAATAACGAGCCCCGTGTTCTTCGCTACACATGCGCCACTCCAGAGAGAGAGAGAAAGAGAAACTATGGCTATACAGGGTGGACCAATATTTCATTTTTTGGAGACGAAAAAAAATATTCTTAACGAAAGTTAAAAAGTTATCCAACACGTCGCGTGTAATAATTTAAGGGAATATTTAATTTTGTAAAGTATTCGTTTAATTATTTATTTATATTATTATTGACCACTTCATATCATAAACTTTTCATAAATAGAATTTCTTTCTAGCTCGATTAAAAATCTGCTAAAAATCTTAGAAAAGTGTTCGAATATTTTCGTAAGCAACTGCAATTAGCGTGAATACTCTGATAATTGGATCACTGAATTTCGAAGATTGATTGCAATTAAAATTTAATTTTATTGTTAATGATACTCATCTTATCTTTACCGCTTTCTAAAATGTTTATAAAAATTTTGTCGATCATCGGCACCGAACCTGTTAATTAATTCTACTAGTGCCAATATTATCGAAATGTATCTCGAAAATTATATATTTGAAATAAAGGAACAAAGAAAGCAGATCCAACTGCACCAACTAACAAAATAAGCTGTAGATTAAAGGATTGGAAATTAAGCATCCAATTCCAGAAATTAATTAACCTAGAGAAGCTTGAGAATAAAATGAAATTTGGAGCACTTAAAGTTATTTAGTGCACAAGAAGTCGTAAAGTAATTTGGTCGCTTCTCCGCTTTTCTCTTAAATTTAATTTAATCCATAAATTGATGGTATTCTTTGCTTGATATTCTTTATAAAGGTGAAATATTAGTCTGCAGTGTGTTGAAAAATTATTCGTTCAGTGGATACTTTAAAAAAAAAAAAATACTTTGTAGAAAGACAATTTAGACAAAAGATAATACGAACACACGAGATTTTACAAAATCGTACTATAGATTTTACGAAATTAAGGAGAAATTAAAATATCTCTCAACAGTGTTTCAACGTGCACAAAAATAAAACTGTACTTGCGTGTCTAGGGATTAATTGAACTGTATTAATATATGAATTAAAAAATCAATCAATAAAGTAAAATAATAAAAAAAAAAAAATTGATAGAACCCTTCTATGAAAAAAATTTTTATTTCATATCATGACCACCTTGGTACTAAATAATTTTCATTAATACTATCAACGACTGAAGTATAGAATTTATGACAGAAATGTCGAAGTGCAAGGAGAACGAGAAAAATTTAGTACAATTTTATAATAAAGGACACAGGCTCATATTTGTGTACTTCCAAATCATTCAAGTCTCTAAAAATATCCGAAAATGACGGAAATGAAATTTACAAAAATGATGAAAAATAATAATATACAAAAACGACAAAAAATAAGATTTCAAATCATTTAAATCTCTCAAACACACATATATATATAAATTACAAATTTTGACCAGGTTTTGGCAGTTTTGTTAACAAAATTTTCCAAAAATATCAGAGATATTTCAGGTGGTTATGGTTCACCCTATATATTTTCGCAGGTGGTCCGCGCGTCCACGACCACCTACCATAACCCTATATTTCGATAATTCGGCTCGTAAATTATTCCCGCGTTCTCCACCGAAAACGTGTTTCCTCTGTGGTTAATAAACCACCGATGAACGCTCGCTCGTTCAATGAATCGAAATAGACAAGGTTTTATCCTCTTACGTTTTAGGATTACTGCTAGCTAGCATTTTGATAAGTTTGGGAATTGTTTTCCTTTTTCCCAAGGATTCTAGATTTTATTCTGAAATTCAGGTAGAGTAAGATACCAAGTACTTTAATTTCTGGAAATTTCGAATCTGAAAAATACCGGCCACGAGACGAGAAATGAAATATTTTAAGTTTGAGTGGAACGGTGAGAGTTTAGAACGAAATTTGTTAAAATTTCATTTCGAATGACAATTACTAGTTCGTGGCTATGTAAATTCATACCTTTGAGAATGCAATTAAGAGAGTAGAGGAGTCATCCAAATTTTATGGAAACTTCGAAACATTAGAATTAAATAGCAAAGAAATTTCAAGAAATTCTAACTTAA
The DNA here is from genome assembly GCA_002806875.1 of Lepidotrigona ventralis hoosana. Lineage (NCBI taxonomy): Eukaryota > Metazoa > Arthropoda > Insecta > Hymenoptera > Apidae > Lepidotrigona > Lepidotrigona ventralis. The sequence continues at coordinate 56 of NIPQ01111630.1, read as the reverse complement.
TTTTGACCATTCAAATCTAATGTGCAAAATACGAAAAAGAAAAAGAAAGAAAGAAA
>NIPQ01111622.1:0-14815 GCA_002806875.1 Lepidotrigona ventralis hoosana | reverse complement strand
TAAAAAAAAAAAAAAAATTGATCTCTGATAAATGTTGAAAAACATTTCGTGACGAAATAATCGAACGCAATTATTCGATATACAATTCGTATTATTACCAAGTTACGATTCTCAGAAGTCGGTATCGCCTACTTTGGCCATCGACGCAGTCACGTATTCTGTCACGTTCCTGAAATCGTTTCCGTACCACAATCTCGCGACAATTCGCGGCTCGTTCACGCTCGTTTCTACATGCGTGCATGCAGCTCGCGGCGAGCGTGTGGAGTAGCGCGAAAGACGGTGAAAAAGAGAGGGGGAGAAGGAGCATATGTTTTTGCGTCGAGCAGTGCAGCACGCAAGTGCATTTCGTCGGACGAGCCGCGACGCCCGGAACGTCCCCATTCTAGTTCGACTATCTACATCGCTATAAGTTTACGTAACCGCACGAAACCTGTCAGCTGACATTTTGGTGCTAACCAATGGTGACTATTGTCTTTCTCCTTCTGCGCCTCGCTCTCGTCTATCGTCAGTTAACTGGTCGCCTCAATTTCAAACATTCCTCTCCTCTAGATATACGTCCTCTCTCCATCCAAGTATTATATGCACTTACGCTTGCCACGCTTCATTTTCACGAAACGCCCGGCGGGAACCGGTTATTTTTCGCCTATCGGGACGTAGGTCGACGAAAGGGGTTAGGATGGCTTCTCGCCCGAGTTCCAGGAATCCCCGAGATCAGATCGGATTATCTCGAAGCAGATTAGAGCAAGGAGGCAGAGTGCACTTCCAAAAATCGGATCGCGCCAGATAGCTGGCTCCGAGGGGTTGGCCCTCGAGTCTGCGAGAACGTAGGATTTCCGGCGTGCATTTTCCCTCGTTTCTTTCGTCCGTCTCTATACCCTCGTTTCTTTTATCCGGCGCTGTTTCTCCGTACGTAAATGATATCACGAGTCGCGAGCAGCGAGTTCGAGGAATATCTTGGCTCTTTGGAAGACCGTGGCTCCCGTTCGTTGATACAGTGTTTACGAAACACTCGATTCAAACAATCGAAGGAAGATACATATGCATACACACAGTTCAGTTTTATTATGTATTTCGCGAGCAGCCTTTGTCTCCGTGAAATTCAACAATAAATCGCCTTATCAGCGAGCTGCTCGAACGAAAAGAGACCGCGTGTCAACGATCTTGGCGTCTGAAAGAAACGCCAAGGAGGAAAGCAAGTGGCCGCGCGGCGTTCCTTCGACAAGTGTCTGCGCACTTCGACGAGAGCGATTTCGTCCGTTTCTCGTCGACGAGGTTGAAAAAAAAATAAAAAAATAAAAATAAAAAGGAAAAAGGGAGAAACAAAAGAGAGAAAAGGGGAGGGGGGAAAAATACGGCGTTCTTGAAAGGTTGATCGTTCGATACGCATGATAAAATTCACCTTCATCCAGCGGCGTGACGTGTACGAACAGCGTGCCGGAGTCAACAAGTTGTTCAGCCGGACCACCCCTTCCCCCAACTAAATCCCACTTCCTATAATTAATAAACGTCATGTATCGTGGCAGTGCCGAGCAATTTAGATCAGAGTCGATGCGTCGCATCAAGACCTCTCGTCGGCCGGTTGATTTTCAAAGCGTATTTCAATTTTTGTTTCTCCCTTCGTTATTGATTCGCGTCTCGCGCCTTTTATTTACCAGTCAATTACATTCGCCAGGATTTTATTGGCCGTCTTGCACCTGACGTTTCATCGTGCGTTTTGTCGATTTTGTGTCCAGATCAACCGTCCTCTCTCCCCTGCCTGCCTGCCTGCCTGCCTGCCTACCCATTCAACCCTCCCTCGCCACCCTTCCCCTCCCCTGGGGCCGCGTCGTCTCGAGCCAGACGGTGCCGCGCTATTTATTATATTTTTTGACGCTCGTCCGTGGAATAACTAAGGGGAAATCTGTCGGAAAATTGCAAATCGAAGGGAAAAGAAATCGCGTCGCGCGAATACGAAACACGCATACAGACGCGCGCGCGCGCGCGCGTGCACGAACGTGTACCAAGCAGTACGCTTGAGTACAAGTATAAACGGCATTGTCATTTTGCGTGGTAGCCGGGTATCGGTCGGCGTATAGCTTTGCAGCATTTCTATACCCCCGGCCCCTAGGAAGGGTCAACGTCCTTTTGCCTTTCGACGAAGCAATGGAGAAAATATTAATTTCAAGGTTTTTTGTCGGAGCTTTTCCCGGTCATGCTTCCTCCGATATTGGCAAAAGCGGCGGCACCGAGGAAGAGTTCGCGGCAGGCCGGGACATTAATTTGCAAAGTCGTAAACAAGACGGCTGCTGTCGATACTTTTAATAAAATGCTAGTAATTAAATTGTGCGGGGGATCGGTAATGGTCGGACCCGGGTCCGGATCGAAGGACGTGCCCGGAGAACGTACGGAGCCGAGTGGTCGTCGGGTGAAAGGTAATATCGAACTCGTATTTTAGGTAGACGAGAGGTAGGTGGTGGCCGAGTCTAGAGAGAGAGAAAGAAAGGGAGAGAGAAAGAGAGAGAAAGAGAAACAGACAGACAGACAGACAGAAAGACAGAGAGAGAGAGNGAGAGAGAGAGAGAGAGAGAGAGAGAGAGAGAGAGAGAGCTCAGTGGGGTCGTAGGGGAAAGAAACAAAAAAGGTCTGGTGGAAACAAAAAGGAATCCGCGTCTTTGGGAGTAGTGTGTTAGTTAACCCCCACCCTTCCGAGGGTGTCCGCTCGCGACAACTCATCCCTGCCGCCCCACTTCGCTGCGCTTCCCTCACTCTCACCCACACCACCTCCTTCTACCTTTCTTTCGTTCTCTTTCTGTTCCATCTTTCGTGTCCTTCCACCACCTCCTGGCTTCCTATCTCCTCGTTTCAGAAATTTTTGAATATCCGATCAATAGGTAGCTGCTCGCAGAGAAAAAAGGAGCCCGAGTGGGGAGGTATCGGATGGGTACCGCTGGAACTCCACCACCACCCCTATCCTCGCGATTCGTCGCGCTCTTCGAGACGAGACTTATCCGTTTTTTCTCCGAGAACGTCCGACCGATCTCTCGCTCCCTCGATTAATTGCCAGCTACCACCCGCCCCGCAAGTACATACCCTCTGTACTATACCGTCCATCTTCTCTACATCGTCTCTCCAGCTCTCTACCCTTGTCCAGCTCTCTGTTTCCTTTCTAACCGTGCTCGCGCTGGTAATACCATCGGTCGCGTTTCATCCTCAACTCGTATCGACGAGCCAACGACGCGACAGCAGGGTATAACCATCGCGCAACGCGGTCGTGGTCTCTTTAAAAATTTGCCAGCCGTTTCGCGGCATAAGCTCTTCCGGTCCGCGTCTACCCTCGAGCGTCTCATGAAAATATTATTCCTCCAAAGTTCTCGTCTCGATCGGCCGGCCGGTCTTAGCGTCGTCTTACACGGTATGCGAATACGAAATCAACCATCTGTCACACTTTCCATGCCCTAGCTAGTTGTATAGTTGTTCTTACGTCGGGCGCGCGAGGCAATAAATTTACCGGATAAAACTGGCGAATTCGTGCCCTCACGAGCCGTCGACCGAGTCCCCGTGCAACCCTTTAACTACACCTCGATGCTCCTGTTTTTCTCGGTGTCGAGCTAAACGCCGATATTACCGCGCGTTTAGTCGAACACGCGAACATNTCGCCTCCCCGCGGTGCGCGTTTAAAAAAAAAAAAAAAAAAAAAAAGAAAAAGAATTCGTGGAGGAGGTTGTTCGGCTGGCTGAGGCTGGGCACTTTCAAACTTTGAACGCCGTCGTCGTCGTCGCCGTCGCCGTCGCCGTCGCCGCGTAAGCCACGCATTTTCATTTACCAAAAACGCGAAGCATAATAAGGGGGAAGATAAAAGTAAGCGTCAAAGCGGTAGAAGCGAGCACGCGGAACCCTCGCCGTCCCCTTCCCCCCTCCGTCCAAATCCCACCCTTGCGAGGGGTCCCCGGAAAACGAACCCGCGAAACACGAACACGGTGGGTCGGGTGGTTGCAACGGCGCGGTGGGTGCAACGACTCTGCAACCGGCTGCAACGATGTCGAACGGCGCGCTTTTCATACCACCAGCCATCCAGTCATCGTCTTTACGCTAGGCTTACGGCGCACGGAGGGGGAGGGGGCCATGTTTCGAAGCGTTTTATAATTGAGACCGTGGTGGAAACCGGGGGTGGCACACCACGCGGTCTCCCGCCACCCGGGAGAGGACGGGGGATCGATAGCATTTTTTTCGGGGTAGGAACCCAGACGTACGTACGTACGTACGCAGCGAAGGTGGCCGACGAGAAGGGGCTCGAATCGTGTGACACATCCACGCATAGCGACTGATATACCGAGCTACGTCGCCAGTTATGTACGTACGAGGGAACAGCCGGTAGAAAGGGTATGAGGTACGACTGCGGACCGTGGCAGGGTAGGAAAGTAGGCAGGGAGGAAGGGAGGAAGAGAGTGTGTATGTGAAAGTGAGAGAGCGAGAGAGAGAGAGAGAAAGAGAGAGAGAGAACGGGGCTGGAGGGTCGCTCCGGCAGGCTTGCTTTTCGACAAAGAGGCGACGACGCTTTTTTATAATTGCGTTTTTAATTTGATGGATTCTTTGATGCGTTTCGTCGTATACTCGAGCGTGCGCGGAAGAGCGAACGACGGAGATAGAACGAGAGAAGCCAGGTTGAAGAGAGACGAAAAAGTGACGGGGAACGAAAGGAAGAAGGAAAGAAAAGAGAAAGAGAGAGAGAACGACGGACGCGTATGGAAGTGTTAGCATACGTGTACCGTAGGGGCAAAGGGAAAGAGAAGAGAAGAGAAGAGAAGAGAAGAGAAGAGAAAGAAAGTGGAAAAGAGAGAAAGAAAGAGGGACAGAGTGAACGATATAGAAGCGAGATAGAAAAAGAGAGGAGGACGACGGCGGCATCCACGAGAGATTTTTTTCTGGCCCAGCACGAAGCCCTCTTTTCCTTTAACCACTCTTTCGCAATCCGTATAACGCTCACACATCTTCGTCGTCGTCGTTGTCGTTGTCGTTGTCGTCGAAAAACTGAACGCTTTCCCTGTATAGGTATATAACCACACGTCTACTTCGTCTTCTCCCTCCTTCTTTAACGCGTTGTATCCGCTCCCCTCTTTCCGAATTCTCCCTTCTTCTCTTCCCCCTCCATCCGGTCGTACGGTCACCCGGCTAAATTAATTTCAATTCCGTTTGCCACAAGCATTTCCATCGTGCCAGATTTTCCAACCTCCTGACAATTTTTTTCTCCCCCTGTCCCTGGGCGAATGCAACACGTCCTACGTTCTCTCCTCGGGATTATTGGTCGCATCAAAGGGAAAGCAAGATTGAGCAAGCCTGTCTTCCAGTCTCCGAACGACGAAATACGACGATCGAGGGGGAAAAAACGCAGCGTGTCGAAAAAGTTTCGGTCCGGCCGCACTTTCGTACACAGTGATTTAATAATTAATAATATCAGCGAGTCGACGAGATGCGAATGACGAATTGTAGACTTCTCTTTTTATAATTTCACGTCGAACGGCCGCGATTCGACTCGCTAATTCGTTGAAATTTCACTTGCGAACTCGCCGTTTATACTCTATTACTGAACTTGTTATTATTTTGTAAAAGAATTTATCAGCAGAAATAACCTTCGCGCAACTGCGTAAAAATTCGTGAAATCTCATTTCTGCCGCGAAAAGTGATTCCGAGATACTTTAAATGCTCGTTTTTTTTTTCTTTTTTTTTTCCTTTTTGCGAAATGAAAAATTCAAATTTCGAAAGGGAACTCGCGCGAACAGTTAATGACATGGTAAACGAGCATAATGTGATCAGAATTTGGCCGCAACGCGATACAGATTTAGACCTAAATCCAGTATACCGACGCGTTGACCTCATTCGGCCAACATATAAGGATCAAGCGGGCAAACAAAGCGAATTGAGCCGAATTCATCCGATGACGTATAGAAGTGGTAGAAAATTAGATCGCTATAGCTCATTAATGATCGCTCGGACGTGAAATAGCGCCGTGATAATTTAATCGCCTTCTCGAGATTAATCGTTGACCATTTTGCCCGATGAATTTTTCAAAGCACTCGCGCGCTCATAACTTTATGACGTTTCGATCGTGGTTTCGCCTCTAATGACATCAGTCTGCCTTTCGTTTTGAAACGACGCGATTCGCAGCACGATGCTTTGAGCACGCGTATTTAAACCGGCAATGTGAGCAGTCACGCGTTTTCGAGTTTTTCGAACAGCGGAGTGGAGAGCACGCGGATGCAGCGGAACGATTTTTATTGCATTTCGCAGCGTGGAATCCCAGCTGGAAATTGCGTCCAGTGAAACGTTTTGTTTTACAACGTTCTCTATTCTCTCTCTCTCTCTCTCTGTCGCTCTGTCTCCTTTCTCCCTCCCCCGCTTGTATTCACTGAACTGATTTTTTACGCTTTTTCCGGCAACTCGTTTCCACAGAGGACATCATCGCAATCATCGAGTTCAAATCGAGTCGAAAATTGAGATTATCCTATTGACGCCGCGAAAACTTTTAATGCGCTCGATCGCATTTCATCAGTCCTATCAAACTCGGATTAAATCAGCCACCGCTGTCGTTCAAAACCGTTGGCTATTTAAGATAGATGCGACCTAGGAATTCTCTAATCTCTTTGCGTAAAATGTTTTTATCTGCTGTTTCGAATAAAAATTGAAGTTTTATTTTTGTAATTTTTTTTTTTTTTGTCAGCCAGCGTTTGATAATGTTATCTTCTAATAATATGGACTATAATTCATTGAAGCAATACAAGTTAAACGCGTACTTGGATTCATTTATCAAGGAATTTCAAATTCCAATAGGACTCGGTAATGTCAGAAAAATTACAATTCAGCAATCTTTCTAAAAGCTATCTCGGCACTTACTTCACCATTAGTCACCCGAAAGAGTTAACGTATTGTAATGCTTTGGAGCTCACATTGATAGAAAGTCGGTAGTATGTGAACGCTGTATGTGACCAACTAAAAGACACTCAGTTATTGCTACGCGCTCCTCGCAGTTAAAATGTCCCATTTCAAAACTGAAGATGACTTGGGAAAGGCTGTCATCGTTTCAATTTAAAATATTTAATCATTACTTCGCGACGTAATACAGAGCCTGCGTGATACAGAGGAATTAAAAATTTCTACGTATCTTGAAAAATGGGGAAGGGCAAAGTTATAGAGACACAAGTCAAGATTCTGAGAATTTAAATTTAATCGCGAGCTTCCATCGTCTCGTCAAAAATATCGTCTCTTTAGTTTCATAATTAATTAAATTATAACCTCGCTTCTATGCAGCGATTTATTTTCACGGTTCGAAAGGATATGATGAATTATTAATTACGAAAAAATAGCAACGTTCCTCTTATTGTATTTCCGGGGGACAATGTTTATTATTTAAATATCTCAAACGACAAATAAATGTCTATTAAACAATATAATAAAAATAAACAAATAAATGTCTATTAAACAATATACCAAATATTATTTTCACACTTCTCCATTCCTAGCTTTTGAGGTCGTTCTTCTAACACGCTGACTGAAATTATCTCAAGTTGCGACACTGTTGATATAATACATGGGGCTCACGAAAAAATTACGTGCCTAATATTTCGAGACACATTTCATGAATATGTGCACTCTGCGGGACGCAATTTAAAATTTCATTAGCGCTATTATAAGACTGTACTTATCAATGAAGTTTCAGATAAATGTAATAATATACGCGGTGATATGAAAATGTAATTTGACATTAATAGACAACGATGTTTATTAGGCGTTAATTTCAAACTCTTGAATTTTACTATTGCGAATTACAAGAATTTCAGTACTCGTGATATTTATCGTGTTATTCACAAGTAGTGAGCGATCGAGTATTGTATTTTCGTGAACCAGGCACCTTAAACGACATGTAAAAATGTCAATCGGCTGGTATCGGTCGCGTCGCGCAAATCCTCCACACAGCTGGTTAAGCAAAGTCTAACAGCGGCAATTAACAATCGGCGACATCTGCAACACTCGATGAATCTTCAGATGTCTCAGACAGAGAGAGAGAGAGAGAGAGAGAGAGAGAAAGAGAGTACAGGGCAATGGAAAGTATAATTAAAGGGAAGTCGGCGGTGATCGTGGCGAGTAGATATTTATTGCGTTCGGTGTGATCTCGCCGTGAGAGATACGGGCTAAATCTCACGCCGTCGCTTTATATGGGGAAGAAAATGGCGTCTGAAGTGTCGGGGGTCGTATCCCTTTTACGCTGCGAGCAGCTCGGTATGAGCAGCAAGACTCGACGAAGGTGTCCAAAGTGTGTTCGTAACCATGGAGTGAGAGAATAAGAAAAAGGTGTACAGACAGGGAGAATGTGTGTGTATATGTGTAAAGTAAAAGAGAGAGAGAGAGAGAGAGAGAGAGAAACGGGAGCCTAAATTTAGTAGACATCCAAAGTATAGTCATGGAAGCGTGCAAAGAGAAGGAGAGAGAGCAAGGAGAGTCGGAGGAGAAACGACGAGGAACATCCACAGTGGCGAGAGGAGATGTACGAAGAGGTGGGGTAACTCTGTGCTTTGGTGGCAACGGTTTAGGGTAGCAAAAGGAGGATACCAGAGGGTGGAAGCGGCGGCAGGGCGGGGGAGGGAGGGGGAGCGGAACGAACTGTTGCTTCCCCGAGAACCATGTCGTGCTGGTACTTCTAACACAGGATTCTCGAGAGCCTCCAAACAGGATTTAAGCGTTCTTACCGGCCACGAGGAGTATCGCTTCCAGTATTCCATACAATTTCCCTCAAAACGTTTCTCGATTCCACGCCTCCTTCTCGTCTTCTCGTTTCGCGCGACGAAATTAGCGCGTGAATGGAAAAATATACCGCGTCTTTTTCTCCATTCGGTCCAGCGAAGATCGCCTTTTACGCGAAAACCGACGGTTAGCTTCGAATCGATTGGCCGAAGGAGAAGAAAAAAGTATAGAGAGAATAGAGTGTAGAGATAGATCTGTCGGTGATGACTGGGTTGTTTCAATGGATTGATCTGAGAATTCTGTGGATAACGAGGAAAGCTGCGAACAAACGAGGCGGAAGTTGAGGGAAGGAACGACGCGTACAGTCTTCCATGCATCCCCGTTGCTTATTACTCCGCGTTTAACTTCGCGGCTCTATTTTCCACGCTGCCTGAAAGCCGCCGTCTCGTGTCAGTAGACGAACCAGACAACCGGTTCAGGGATTTCACTCGGGTCGTTCTTTCGAAATGCAGGATACTTTGAACAGAGTTTCACCGTTCGGAGTTCCTTTGAAGGATCGTGCAAATTTTGAAAGTACCGACGACCCTCTTGACTCGATCACCCGAATTTTTAATCGTTTTATCTTTTTTTCGAAAACTAATCTCTCGTACATCGCGCGTTAAAAAAAACGTGAGAAATATAGGTGTACGGAGAAATATGGAGCACGGGTACAGATACATGTTGTACAGGGATACATGTATGTACTGCACCATAGCTTTCATCGTGCACGATTCGAGAGAGTATCCTATGCCAGAATTTAAAAATCTTTGCAAACCCGAACACGATTTTGGGGGTGCAGTCGACCGTTCATCGTTCACAGATTCGATCAAAAGAGGTCGAGCGCGACGAGGGTTTCGTGGTCAATTGTGTCACCCTCTCTAAAACAACCGGACCAGAATCTCTCGCTCGCACATTAATGTTTCTTTTTCCGTAAAAAGTCAGTTGCTTCGTGGAAAAAGGAATTTTACGCTCTCGCGCATCGTCCTTCCACGGTGTTCGGTCAAATTGAAAGTCAACGGTATTCCCGTGGAAGAGCCGTCCGCGAGCCGATTCAAAGAGCACAGGTGGGCTTTAAATATGACCGTGGAGGAACGTACGAAAAACTCGGCGTGCGAAAGCAAGGGAGGACAGGCCGAGTGCGTGTGTGGCCCGAAGGGTGGCGACGTCACCGGCGAGGTAGATGGAGGATACTGGACCGGAGAAAAAGAAAGGAGACGTATCGAGGAAGAGGGAGCGAGAGTAAGAGGGGTGGTGGTGTCGGTAAGGGAAAGAAGAAAGAGAGGCCGTGAACGAGTATGCGTGAGAGGATGTACGCGCGCGGTCGTATGTGAGCCAAGGGGAAAGAGAGGGTGGAAGACGAGGGAGAAAGAGAGAACGAAAGAAAGAGAGGAGAAAAGAGAGGAGAACATGAAAGAAAGAGGTGAGGAAGGACGTAAAACAAAGTAACGACGAAATGCACTTCCCCCTTTACGCCGTGCCTGGCTCTCGCCCGGAGGGAAACGTCGAACGAAACGTTAAAAACTGGGAAGAGGAATGAGAGCGCGGGGGTGCTAGGTGGTGGCTCGTCGGTCGGGAGGGTCGGTGGGCCCCGTGGAGGCGCAAGGCGGAGGGTTGAGGGTGGGTTTGCTGTGGCAGCCGGGCCACCCTGGAAGGGTGCCGGGAGGTTATGACAGCCGAGGTATTGAGCGGATCCTTCGTTAAAAAAACGAGAAGCACTGTGCTGAGGCGCGTGGAACAGAGACGGCGACGGAAAGAGAGAGAGAAAGAGAGAGAGCGGGAAAGACAGAGAGAGACAGAGACAGAGAGAAAGTGCAAGAGAAGGCGAGATAGAAAGAAAGAGAAAACGAAAGCCGAGCGAGGGACCGAGAGTGAGCGGGAAAGAAAGACGAAAAAGGAGAAAGAGAAAAGAGGAGCAGTCGAGAGAGAGAGAGAGTGAGTTAGAGAGAGAGAAGAGAGACGGAGAGAGAGAGAGAGAGAGAGAGAGAGTGCACGACTGCCGCCGCCGCCACCGCTGCCGCCGCCACCGTCGCCGCTGTTGCTGCTGCCGCTAGAACCGCCGGTGGAGGTGGTCCAAGGGGTGAGACCAAGTAACCGAATCCAACGCACCCTTGCCTCGCGCCCATTGCCTCCCCCAACAGAGAAAAAACCGAGTGCACCATCTCTCCCACTTCTCTCCTCCAGCCTCATCCTCCTCCTTTTCCATCTCCTCCTCTACCATCTCTCCATCTCTACCTCCTCATCCTCATCCTCGTCTTCATCCTCGTCCTCATCCTCCTTCTCGACCGCCCCTGACTGCTCTTCCTGAAGCAGTCCTACCGTCTCCCCTCTTTGCTGCCACGTTCTTCTATCCTCCTCCCTCCGTCATCGAGTTCCTTCCGCCACGAAAAAAATACTTCGACTTCGAATGACATTACGCGACCTCCGATCGAACGCAACGAATCTTTCCACGCTCTTCGACTTTCCAATTACTTATTAACTTTCACAGTTCCCGCCGCAAACGTTCACAGTGTTCATCACCGTTGTTCTAACATTGTGTATCCCGACGTAATGTGTATTCCAATTACCAATCTAATTATCCAAAATTCCAAGATGGAAATTTCAATCGGGTCGATCCGATTATTTCCCACCAGTTCAACAACGATCTATAAAATCCTGGCATTTCGATTATCGAGGATCTATCTAGGAAACTCTGATCTATCCTCCGTGTTCCAATTTATCTATCAAATTGCCCATTAACCATAAAATCTTATCGATCGATCGAAAATTGCACGTCCCGTGCCACGACGTGTTCCATTTGCAACAAAGCGGACCGATCGGCCGATTTGTAAGCGCTGTACGTCCCTGCGATTATTAGAAAGTACGTTGAAATCGCGATTACGTCGGCTCGGGATCGACGTGTCCGCGGTAACGCAAGGCTGTTACACAGATGTAGAAAAGAAAACACGGGCAGAAACGGCGCGCGTGGATGTACTTAAAGAAGGTGGATAGAGAAGGAGGGCGAGATGGAAGATGGGACAGGGGAATCGAGACCGTTTGTTCGTCGACGGAAATGCAGGCTGGACACGGAACGACGGAAAACGAAGCGAGTGTGTGCGAAGCACTCCCCGGATTCGCGTAATGGGAAAATCGATTAGGAACCGAGCGAGTAAGGTGACCGTCCAAGATGTACAGATACACCAAGAAGAGTTGTTAGCTCTTCTACATCCGGGGAATTAAACGAATCGCTAAAAGAAAAGAAAAAAAAAGAAAAAAAATTTTTGTTCACGAATTCGTCGTAATTAATAACGATCAGATTAGGTCACGACGAAATTCGTGAAAAAGAAAAAAAAACGATTAACGTTCACGTGTGCGTGTAATTAGAAATTGGAAGGAAACAAGAAAAAGAAAAAAATGAAAAGATAAACGTCAAAATGGACGAGGTTGAACAAAGAAATACTTAATATGGCAAAACTCGAGCATCTTAGAACTCCGACCACTTCAAGGTACTCTGAGAGTCTAGTCACTTTTCCCTCGCCCAGCATGCCTGCGAAGGTTCAATGACATCGGTAGAAGCTCCCGTACACGTATACAGAAGCGCACCGAGCTGAAAGTGGAACGCGTAGCAAAAGCGTTCGCGTGCTTTCTTTCTTTTTCTTCTTTCTTTTTCTCTCTTCATTCTTTCCCTTTTCTTTTTCAACGATTGGGGACGGTTGACAGAAGATAGAGAGATTATGGGAAACTACCGGTGAAATTTTCCTAATTACTCGATTACCACTGGCCAAAATGGTGCGACGAACGAAAATTCCAAGTTTTCCCCCCTGTGAGCACTGTAGGCACAGCCTGTAAAAGTTTAACGAAGCCGAGAAAAAACTTGGACGCATCCTGTTGTGATCCTCGCGAAAATGTGGAACAAACGTGTAGAACTGCAGAACAGAAAGTCCCGTGTGTTTCATCGATATTGTTCGTATAGGCTTACCTAGCGCGAATATCCAATCGATCTTCCGAGCGTCAGTGGTATCGCTGTACTAGCCCACGGCTAGCTTCTATTCATCGAACGGCGTCCATGCGCGAGTGGAATATCAACACAGAGAATCAAACGCTTTTAACGAATGCTGCCGCTCCGATTTTGATCACCTGTGCCGTATATATGTCGTATATCGACGAAATACTATCGATCTTCCGCCCCTTGACAAGTAGATGAAGATCGATCCCAACCCAGTCCGCTAGCGAGCTCAAGTCTCGCTGCTCCGTGTTTATTAGGGAATTAACAAGATAGACCGAGTTGCTCGCGGTTCTCTTCTCGTCATTTCGATAAAATTTCTAGAAAAAAAGGGGCGCAGGATGCTACATTGTACATACACCTTTACGTGCACGTGTAAACTCGTGCGCGTCATTAAGATTTAAACGAGATCTCTCGTGCTTTTGCATTAGAAGGCTCGTGCCACGTTTCGAAATCACCTACTACTATTCTCTCTCGCTCTCGCTACGTGTGTACGAGCGCCACGAGCGCGCGCGCCGACCACTACCCCGTTCATGTCGTCCGTTAGCACGTGTAACCAAGAGTTGCTCGAAAGTTTGTTGGTAGAAGAGCAAAACAGGAAAGAAAGGGAAAAGCGTGCTCGGCGAGAGAAAGAGGAAGAAAGTGAGTGAGAGAGTGAGAGAGAGAGAGAGAGAATGGCGTGGCGAAAGGAGAAAAGGAAAAATAGAGAGAGGCAAATTAGGAGACGTTTGATTTTCGGCGACAAAGAGAAAGTTAGGCGGCCGAGCAGGGCGGGTATCTCGACAACAAAGGCGATGGAGCGATGGAGCGAAGGAGTTTCGCGATGAACGTAAGAGAATCAAGGGGCTGGCAAGGTAGGACACGGAGACGCGAGCTGGATGAGGTGGGGAGGAGGGCCCGAGGATAGAGGGAACCGAGAAGGAAGGAGGTGAACGGTGGACGAGAGGGGAATAGGGCAAGTAGAAAGGACGAGGGTGTCCGCGGGGGCGGATGAAAGGACGCTTACCAGCTACTACCTATTGATCGCCAATTCTTTTTCTCTTGTTGCATATTAGGCGCACTCTGCCTCCTCTCTCTTTCTCTCGGCGGTACGCTCTCCCACCCCCTTGCTGGCGTAGAACGCGCGAATCCGCCCCTATAGCTACCCTCCGACCACCCTGCGCGCCTCTTCCTCTTCCTCTTTCTCCTGGCCCCCGCCACCCTCTCATCCTCCTACCCTTCCTGCCCATATCGCGTCACCGCGCGAGAGTGCGAGTCTCCCCTACTACCTTTCCTACCTACACCATCGGCCCTGACGTTCTTCTTACCGGCAATGTTTCATTTCGAGTAGCGGCACCCTTTCTGTTTCGGGGTGGGGCCAGCACCCATCGCCTCTTACACGCAGGTGTCGCGCGAACCTTCCTCTTCGCCTCAGATCCTCGTCCCCATTTCTCGGCCGACCGTGATTACCATCGAACCCGTGGACTCACGATCCATCGGGCCGCGCATCGACCGCGAAAGCTAGATAGCTAGATCTTCGCGGATCGAGAAATCGAGCGATCGCGTTCACGCGTTCTACGTAGAGCGATGCTACTATTATATACACGTGGCCACGGTATTGCCGAAGGAGTAACGAACGTTACTGAATTTGTGTTACAGGTAATACCGAAAAGAGTAGCGGTTTCCTGGAAAGGAGGCCGGACGAAAGGGTCGGAGGGGTGAGCGTGAACAGCGAAATCGGCCGAACCGAAAGAAAGCCGAAAGAGGAAGTAAAAGGCAGGACTTGCCGGCGGCGACAGACTGCACTCTCGCACCGTTCAGGGCGCAAGCGTGCACGTATGTTGTGCGTTTCCGTGCCCTAACCCTGTCTCAACACGAGAGAGTAGTCGTTTCTCGGCGTTCTCATCCCTACTCCAGCAACATCGCCGCCGTTGCCGCCACCGTTATCGCCACCGCCACCGCCGCCGTTACCGCTACCGTCACCGCCACCGTCACCGACGCTGCCATCGGCTCACCATCCCTCCAACATTTGCAAAGAAGCACCGCCATAGCCGACGTAACGACGACGACGACGACGACGACGACGACAACGACGAAGACGAACAC
>NIPQ01111608.1:0-14545 GCA_002806875.1 Lepidotrigona ventralis hoosana | reverse complement strand
TCTCCTTTCCGTATGGTAATTTTTACGATATCGAGTGTACGTGTCCACGGATTCGGTACTGTCCGGCGCGGTATAACGGATTACAGGTAACTTTATTGCACGCTCGTCCGACTTGGTTCCGCCGTGATGGCCGTTCCGCGTGTTTAATTGAAGCTACGATACGTGAATCGGGTTCTATCGCGGGTTCACAATGCGCGTCTAAATTAGACGCTCGCGGGCTATGCGCACGATTTGAATTATAATACCCAGATCGGTGAATGGATGGGTTCCCGGAGAGCTTTCCAATCCCTGAACTCTCCGACAGGGATTCCACCGACCGCGCGTGCCTCAGTCCTTTTTTCTTCCTTTTTCTCCTTTTGTGTCACGTTGTTGCTTTCTTCCCGCTAATTTCTCTCTCTCTCTCTCTCTCTCTCTCTCTTTTTCTCCGCTTCGTAGCAAATCGATCGAATGCGAATATCTTTTTTTTTCGCGCAGAACGATTGCAAGCCTCGAACTCTCTTTGTTAATGATTACGCAGCGTGTTGATAGAATCGAACGATACTCGTTCGTGTGAACTCAACTCATTTGACACGAATATGAAAGCTCTCGACTAGTTTCTAGATACTCGATCGTGTGGAAATTCTTATTCTTTTTTTATTATCTAATTTTGATTGCTCCTGCCAATTTATCGTCGGGTTCCAAGGAAGACACGAGCTTTGCTTCGTCTAGTAATTCGTTGTTGGATTGAATGAATAATTTTTACAAATATTTATACTTTGCACGGACGGAGGAATCATTCTCGTGAATCTTATCATGGTTTTGTACCCTAATTCAGAAAGCAATCTGATCTATCGTTTGTTAAAATTCTAAAAACTTATCCGACACTATGTTCACGTTATTCACATTTTAATTGCATTAATTGGAATTGATGGAATTTTACTGACGTGCCTACGTAATTATAATCGTTTAAGAAATCGATTTTAAAAAGAAATGAGAGATCGCCCTAAAAATAAGAATTTACCCCCGCGAGTCATTGGCAGCAAAATGAGGTAATTATATTGCGAAATCGTACTCGACAGAGAGAGACGAGACGACTGACTCGTGAAACACGAAAGCACGATACTGATTCCACGAGTTCAAACTTAATTTTTCACTCGGATATTCGAGCGCAGTTTATTGTTAGTGTCAGCAAACGTACGTGATCGTAAAATACGTGGACGGAAAGTAGCGACGGTGGTAAAGTTTCTTTTTCGGTTCTGTAAAACGTCCCGCGAATTTCACGGTGGAAATGGACCGATCAGCCGCGGTCGACCCTCGCTCATAACTCGTCCTCTATAGCTCTTGATTGACTTCCTTCTGTGACATCGGGAAAGTGGCCCATACCTCTCTCTCCCTCTCTCTCTCTCTCTCTCTCTCTCTCTCTCGTTCTCTCTTCTCGAAGACATCGAGGAAGCGGTTCGTGGCACTCGCGTCGAGGAAAGGGAAGCGGTTTATGTCAGCATTGGGCAATTAGGCAGGATGCTCCTCCATTCGCCCCTTCATCTCGTTCGGAGCAGACGACCACAGGAAGGTGGCTTCTGTTGAGAGCAACCAATCTCGTTTGGGGACTAAAGTGCACCGACTGGGATTCTTCCTTCGGGAAGAGGACGTGTCTCTTCTTTCTCGCGAACGATCGTTAAACGTCCACCACTCCTTCCCTTTGAGCTACCGACTAAGTGGTGACTAAGAGCCTTATACCGTGATGTTTGGTAATTCGTCGATAGTTAGGACAATACGTCCTGTTTCCAAATATTTCGCTCGGACTGATATCCGAATTGACAAGAAATATCATTCATTCGTTGGAAATACACGCACGGCATACATATTTCATGTATTTTGGAATTATTGTATTTTTCATGAGGGAATTCTTGTTTCAGAATTGTAAATACGTTATTGTAAAATATTCATAGAGACGAATAAATCTTCTCGATTTCGCGTCCCGTTGAAAAACGTGTCCCCGATCTTTGCGGGTTTGATTTGTAAATTCGCGGCAACTGTCGTTTACTTGTTGAGAATTTAGCTGCAGAGCAGAAGCGTGTCGGTCCCCTCTGATGACGGAATTCTTTGGAAATTATAAACGAGTGTGAAGTATTTATAGAAACGAAGAAGTCTAGCTTGTTTTCGTGTTCGTAAATTTGCCTTGAGAGTAGAGGAGATTTAACGAAGATTAATCGAACTAAATTAAATGAAATTTAACGAAAACCATCGACAATTTACGTTGAACCACAGCCAACAAATTACTCTTTTTTTATTCTTTCGCCATTGTAAATAGTCGTTCATTAAAATGTAAAACCAGTTAATTTTAACAACCTGGTAATCTTCGAAGAATGCAGGTATTGGCGCCTTTACAAGAATGGTACCCTCATTTGCGAGTGTGTTACACAACTCTTTTTCGTAAAACGAAACAGCCTCCATATCTAATAAAATATCATCAATAAGAATCCTTTTCCACGTGGTAATATTTCACCTAATCTTTCATTAATCTCGTTATTAAATGTGAACGAACACCATCAATTTTTCTTATTTTTATACGTAATATAGAATTTTTATTTCTACTTTAAAATTAATATTATACCATTTTCCTTGCTCAATTGTAAATTTTTCGACATTCCTTGCATCGTTGCATGTATATAAAAATGTCCCGTTAAATGTTATCAATTTTCTATACGTGATAAAGAACTTTAATGTCTCTCTAAATTTCTGAATTTCTGCCGTGATTATTAATTTAATTTGGCACCCCTAAAATGCTGTCGTAACACTTTTAAAATTCACATTTATTTTTACTCGCCGCTCTAAATTCTCCAACGGTTCCTTGTATCACTGTATGCATATAAAAATGTCCCATCGCGTTCCTGGTCGCACGGGCGAAAAAATTCTTTTTCCGTCATCGTGGTCGTAAGAAACGTGTCGTAATCGGACAACTGAAATTCCGAACGTTTCCCCGGCGAAATTTCACAAGCATTTGTCTTCTTTCATTCTGCGACAGTTTTCGCCTGCAAAATGCAATACGGTCCCGCTCTTTTATCTTTATTTTTTTCTCCTCTTATGTTCGTTCCATCGTGGCGTCGCCTCGCGTTACGTGTTTGATGATAGAAACATCGGTATTTCCGCTCGCTCGAGTTCGATATCTTCGTTGCAGACGTGGACCACCGTGGACCGTCCTTTGAGCCGGTTTCCTCTATCGATAATCGCGTTCGTTCTCGTAAATCATCGCATATAACTCGGCGACGTGACTGCGATCATAAAGCAATGTTTCTTAGTTTTGCGCGACGGATAATGAACACAAAGAATTGCCGGCTGCTCGATTTAAAAAAATATTTCAGTGCGCGAATGCTTTAAATTTCCGTTTCCTGCCGTCAAACGGCGAAAATTTAGATTATTTCTCGATCACTTCGTCGGAGAATTACACAGAGATTATAGAAATTAGTTATTCTTACAAAAGATTAAAAGTTAAATTAAACAGCCTATAGAGAGGGATGCTCGAGTATACTGAACTGTATAATGGACTTCTTAATTTGCGACTCTTGAAGATCCCTCGAATAGTGAATCTCAAATCTTGGCCACAGATCGCGAGGTCCCCCTAACAGTGGACTATATTCCTGATTTTATATATAACAAAAGTTATTAAGTCATTTGACTCCTTATGGTAAAATGCCGGTACGTTTAGTGTTAAATTTATTTATTTAGGCAATTTCTAACAATAAGTTAATACAGTGATGATGAATAATGACATGTATCGTGGCTTATTTGTAGAAATCAAAAATCATCTTTGTTCGTTATAACACATTGATATTATACTTATATTCTGAGAAACAAAGAAATAAATTTTCCGCGTTCCTCCATGGCAATCAGAGTCTTCGACACCGTTCTACAGTGCAATCATAATAAGAATTAAGGGAAAGAAATCCTTTGCCCCTTCCAGTTTCTCCACGTTTCCCCTGTGTGAAAAGAGGGAGAGTTAATGGTTAATGCTGTCGTTTATAATGCAGTCGTTGATGTTGGCTACATTATATACGTCTTACATAACCATGTTTAATGCACCGCCTTGTTGGATATGCTTTATGATAGTTATTATTTTCCATGGAAGGTTTTAATGCCGCGAGTTAATTATTCTTGACGTTGCGTAATACAAAGCTAGTTTTATGCCATTCCGCCGTTCTGTAAGAATGCATTAAATAACGGGCAGTTAATTCACTGGGCATATTTTATCTTAACATTTTATTAAACTGTATAGTTGCAGTTACATTTTCACTGAATTTCGTCGCACGCTTGATATACGAATTACAAAAGTATTCGAATTGCTTCGAATTGTTGGAGAAAGTCAATTGGACAAACAGATTTTCGCGGTATAGATTTTCCTTCGTTCATCATTGTTCCACCAATTGCCAGTCACCAGTTGTTCTAGATGAATATTTATTACATGGACTTTCAAGGGTTTCTTGTAGTGTTCGAAACACGACGAGTGAGCAAATCGAATAATGTCAGGATCTCGAGAGTTTTAACTTTCTTTCGACTGCATATTGATATCGATTGATTTTCTTAATTTCATGCACGTTTTAACGAACGTGACGCATTAATTTCCTTTTTTCCTTTTCCGATCGATAATAAAATAATTCACCGAACGAGTTTTTATTGAAACTGTGCATGTTGCGCGACGTTGTGTATATTTTGTAAATACGAATGAATAAATAATCAGTCAGGCCGTGTATTATTTTCAAACGGTGAAATAATTAACGCGCCTCGTTTGAAATTCAATGCATAGTGAACTACCATGCGACAAAGAAAATTCATCTTCGCATTCATCATCGTGTAAAACACGTGAATGAAATATACTTGTTTTTACTTACACGGCGTGACAAAGACGAGAAGATTCGGTTCATCAAAGTCCAAAGTAATATTCCAAAGCTTTTCAAAGAAATTGGAGCGCACCCGAAATGATGACGTTTCAATGAAACAAATAATCGTCGATAACGTAATTATTGACTTTATCAAACTCACGAATTGTACTCCGCTGTATTTCACCAATCGATCAGTAAACGCGTGTTTCCTTGCGTTTTCGTGCGACAATTCGTATTATCGAGTAGCGGCCTTTTCCACTCAAGGCTCAGCAATCGTGCCGGAAGTCGGCCATAGTGATTTTTAGTCGGAACGACGACGTCACGGAAGCAGTCTGTACTCATTACGAGAAGGTAATCCTGGTCTCGCGTTTATTCAAATTCGGATCGATAAACGATTATCCTTCGCCTCGGCCACCGGAGACTTTTTTAAAGTCGACACGCGTCGAACGGAGTTTTCACGCTTGCAGTTTACGACAGCCGTATCGCGCGAAATTTTTCTAATGGATAAACTGCGAACGAGAAGTTCCGCGAACGAGGGGTTGAGCTGATTTTTGAAGAAGCTGCGAAAGTTCGGTAACAAAAGGATGATGGAGGTTTACGAAAGGAGGCTGCCGTGTCAATTTCTCACGGAAGAGACTATCTGGAAAATTGAAAAAGGGAAAAAAGGGGAGAAGAGATGAAAACAGGGAAACGGTGTAGCTTCCGAATTTTAAGAAGTGGTGTTTAACGAAGGTTGAAAATTTCGGGCAAGGTCTAAGGGAAGAAATGAAATTTTAAAGGGGAGCGTACGCTGCAGTTTTAAAAAAAAAGAAAGTTCGTTGAAATTTAAGGGTAAAATGGAGGACAGAAGGGAGGCAAACAGCGAAATAAATCTCGTGTGTTATTAAACTTCTCCTTGAATATCTACCGAAATGGAAAGTTTGAAAGGAAGAGCATGGATGAAATTTGCTTGCGAGTAATCTGTTTCCGCGAGAGTGTGGTTCTATGTTCGAACTACAAAATGCTGCGTTTAATTCGACGAGAAGGGAGGACTCGTGTAAAATTTCGAACGAGAAGCTCGAGAACTTTGAGGCACGCGTGGAAGCGATGAAATTTAGATAGACGCGCTGAACTCTTAAAGAAAAACGATCTATACCTTGAGAAGGAAACGCGTGGAACGCAGAAGGAAGAGCATTTTGTACTTTAGAGAGGAAACGCGTTGAACTTTAGGAAGTAAGCAGGTTGTAGTTTAGCGAGGAAATGCACCCAACTCTCGGGTATAAATATATTGCACTTTCGGTACAAAGAAACTGCGCGAAATGCTTAGAAACTAAGTACATGCCGCGTGTATCTCGAGGCGAAAATTTATCCATTCTCTTCGTCGTCAGTTTCACATCGATTTCATTACGCGTGTATGCAGTTATTCGCAGCGAAATAGAAACGTGCGAATACATCCAATATCGTACCAATTTTTTACATCTCAGATTTCACTTGGAAAGAGAACGAGGATTTGCAATACGAACCTCTCAAAATCCAAGCCGATCAATTTCGTTCCCTATAAAGATTCAT
Organism: Lepidotrigona ventralis hoosana; assembly: GCA_002806875.1. Lineage (NCBI taxonomy): Eukaryota > Metazoa > Arthropoda > Insecta > Hymenoptera > Apidae > Lepidotrigona > Lepidotrigona ventralis. The sequence continues at coordinate 8,141 of NIPQ01111608.1, read as the reverse complement.
CTCGAAAACTGAAGAATTTACTTGATAAATAAAATGATAATATAAAAATATAAAAGAGACTGAAATTTTTACTACGAAATTCTGGTATCCCTTGATGCCTCGTTGTTAATAACAAGCGAAGACTCTGTTTTGCAAAATTGCAATTGTTCCTTCGCTCCTTCTCGCGTTAGTAAACTTCAACCCAACGGTTGTACAGTTGTTTGAAACGATGGATCAGACACGAACCACGGAGGAAATAATAACGTCCAAGGCTTTTCACAGTTACATCAGATACAACTGAACTCGATTATAATTAAAAGTGTAGGCAGCTTGTTTGAAAAATCGTCGAATCGAAGTGTTAACAGGGGGAGGGGGCAATCGGACAAGTAAAACGCGTACAGCTCTGCACCGGAAATTGTTACTCTTTCTCTCTTTTTGTTTTCTCTTTTCTCGCGCGCGCTGGAGACCCCGGAATATTCAAATTGACTTTTCCCCTTGTTTTCCGAATTTCACCCCTCTCTCCTCCTCTCTTCGTCGTTTCTTTTTTTTCGATATTTAAAAAAAAAAAACTGCGAACCCTCGGCAAGGCGTTTCCGCCGCGAGCGAACTCTCTCTATCGGTTTAGCGTATCGCTAACACACTGTTGTTCGGTGCTAAAGTGTTTTCGTCGCAAAAGGCTCGGAGGGGATTGAAAAAAGTAACCGGGTGTCGTTGCAAACGAGAACCGGTGCGATATAGTTTTTAGGCGAGCAAAAAAAAAGTGAATTTTATTTAGAGCAATGGCGGTTTCACCGTCGGGTTAGACCAATTTGGCGACAACATTTTTTTGTTAGGACAGCAATATCGTTGCAAAGGACTGGGGCGACTGTTCTTTCTTTTTTCCTTTTTTTTTTTCTTTGTTCGCTGAAATTTGCAATTGATACGGGTCCTTTTTTTCTCAGTTAGTTTCGAAACAGTGAAAAACGAACGAAAGTCACTTATCGCGTGTTGTTTTTTTTGGTGATTTCGAGGATCTTCTTCTCGCGACGCGAGAGAAGATTATTCTCGTTCGCGTGGAAAATAATGATATCCTGCATAACAACGTAGCAGAAATGTTTTAATTATTATTGTTAATTCAGTTGCTGGATGCTTGTTTGTTCCGAAATAATAAATTAATTTTCGTTTCAAGTTTGTTTTCGTTACGATGTTATCTTATAAATTAAATATACCGTTAGTATTGCTACGTTGAATATTCGTATATACGCTGTTAATAATACTAAATTAAACAGCCGAATATAATGCGAGCGGTATACTAATGGGAAATAACTCTTGCCAACGGGAAATTTCGGAAAATATTTGCACAGTATTCTTCGTGTATTACTTCTAATTAATTTCAATTCGGTCGCCCGGTGAAATGAATTTCGCTTGATAGAGTATGGAAATTCCATAAGATTTCAGTTTGCAAGACAGTGCTGCGGTTCGGGGACACTGGTAACAAAGTTTTATACGAAGAAAGTTCTCGAGAATGGTGCTCGAGAGGATTGTGTGAATAACTTCAGAATTCCAGTTTTGCGCGATACCGGTCACTAGGCGGCAAGTTTTTAAAATTTCCGGTTTCAATAATCGGTCTGTTGAGAAGATTCTTCCGAAAAATTCACGTCCGAAATTTGATTTGATTGGCAGGCAATTTTAACAATTCCTCGAGAAGACATCCGAACATTGAATTGACGAAACAAATTCCTGAATTTTTAAAACTGCATTGTGCAAAATTGATCTTGACGAGAAAACTTTCGAAAGCAAGGAAAGTTGCTAGGAAGAAACGACGCAACATGGACTTCTCGGTCCACATCCATTAGAAATATTCGGACCTGCTCTTCGTTAACACAATCCACGAACGTACATCTCAATCTTATCGAACGACACCTTTCCATACAAATGTCTGAAACTTTTGCCAAATACGATTTCCATTTGCGAGAGATATCCTTGGTCGGAGGCGTGCCGCGCTAATCCGCAAGCGTAAAAATCGGACGCCGGGAAATCAGAAAGCAATGGTCGGCGGCAAGCCGGGATGAAAATCGGTTTCTGGCTACGCGCTCGATATTCCAGCTATATATATCGAGGAACAGCGGAATGCTCCGAACATTGGACGTCGCGATACGATTTCTGCAATCCGCAATCCGTGAACGACGCCGCCACCGCAGCCCCGTTACGAATCGGATATTAATCGCGGCCAAACGATCGAGGATTGCTGTAATTCGTTTCGCTCTGTTATCAATCTGTAACGAGCACGTGGCCACGGCCGCGTTTCCCGATCGAAACCGATCGCGTCGCGTGTCCAGTGCGCGAGAAAGAACCACCGCGCCCGTTTTCGCCTCGTGCGGTTCCCTTTACGACCGATTCCACAGCGCTTTCGATCAGCCCGACGAGCGCGCGTTTCGTTTTATTAAAAGGTAAGAGGTGATACGACGGCGCTCTGCGCGACCGCTTCACACACAGATCGGTGATCGGCTATGATTTTTGCGGGACGTCGCTTTTGCCACACGCCGACATGATCGTGAGTTACGCAAATGGGCAACGTCCGTTTGATTGCTTTTTCCCGCCTGACGGTACGAGAATATGACAAACAGAAAAGCTCGATGCTTTATTGAAGTTTAACGTGCAAGAATTTCCACCGTGTTTTTTCGCGTTTTCACTCACCCTGTGCCCCGTGGTCAGTTTCGTCGGATTAATTCTCGTCTCGTATCGAACCGTTTCGTTTCTACGCTGCGAATTGATGGGCGCGGGTTTCGCCGAGGTGATTCGAGTCTCAATTTGTTCTTGTTTGCTCTAATTATCTATAAGATTGCCCTCCTTGCTATACAACCCCTTCGATCGAATTAGATGTCTGTAAACACGTAGAAACGAGTGGCCATTTTCTCGAATCCCTTCAATATCTATTTAAATATTACCAGGCTTTCGTCTACAGGTTTCAATCAACACGCATAAAAGTTGTCATCGAGTACAATTGAATTTTTGAATGTATCTTTTGAATATTGAACGCTTCGCGTGACAGTGTATGTTAAATAAAAGCACGTACTTCTTACGCACAGTTTTCAATGCTTTCGATTTAAAAGAAAAAGCAAATTGCAGTTTTATGGAATGTGAACTTGAATTTTAGTTCTTCAAAGATCAGTATACTGTACAAATTACGTACAAATTACGTACAATGATTCCAATGCTTCACACTTGACACGACTATAACGCGTTACAATAACCAATGCTCATTGTGCATCGAAATCGGGAACAAAAATCGTAAGGCAAGGGATTAAATACACTGATAGTATCCATTTCGGTTTATTATGGGAAGAGCGAGTTAACATTCCGCACAACAACGTATCCGCTCGATAATGTACATTTTACAATCAACGTAGACCGTGCAATCTAGTTCGAAGTAGTTCATTCTGTAATACCATCTGGTGGAGTTAGGTGATCGGTATAATTTTAAACACTGTTACGCGATTCGTTCTTAACGTCTTCGAGAAACAAGTTTCAACAAATGTTCACAAAGTTGTGTCGCGTTTTCATTAGAAATATTCACAGACTTACATTTTCTTAGAAATCTATGAGAATGAAGTAAATGTTTAAAGTTAATGTGATACAGAGCCCTCTGTAGCTCGACACTAAAGCTAGTTGGCCGCAATTTCCCTCGGAGCATTATTTTCATGAATTCTGCAATGTTGCAGTCGCACGCATACTCGGTAATAACTCAATTTCTACGATTACGTGTGATGTACAAGTTTTATACGGTAGTGTGGTAAATTAATGGCTGCAGCACAGGCAATAGCTACTTGCCGGAGTCGGCTGTGAAGAATTGAATTTGTCGGTGGCAGCTTGCCTCTTTCTTCCCGACTTTCACACAGCGAAAATTTCTCTTTTTGTTAAATTTGCAATTTTACATTTCGTATGATGTCAAAGATTATTATTTTGGTTAAATTTAGGGGAAGAAAGACAATTTTGAAGACGTTGACTAAGGATTTGAGAACCAAGTCCATTTTCACGCTTTTTCACTTTTTCACGCTATTTCACTTTTTGTTTAATTTTTCTTCCAAATATTCTCGTTTCCTCGTAGAACTGCATCTCGCAGAGAGATTAAACAGTCGAACAGTTCAGTTTCGAACGTTGCACTGTCCAAGATCTAACACCGGAAATGCGTTTCCGTGTTCGGCGCGGTTGCCGCGAGTGGCGGGAGAACCGGAGGAAAAAGAAGGATCGCGTCGCGAGCAATCATTAAAGCATTACTTAATAACGGCGCAAACTTGCTCGTTGCGGAAACACAAGGAGGATTGTTTCGAGGTCGAACTAACTTGCCATTTCAATTACAGAGATGAAATGGATTTGCGGGCCGCGCGACCAAAGTTATCGAAACTTTTAAAGACAGCTGCTGAACCATCGGCGGCCGACTAGACCCCGGCCCCTGTACACAATGCAATTTTGTACACTTTAATTAGAACATAGTTGCCTCGATTTCCCCTCTCTCCCTGTCTTTCACCTTGTTTCTCCGTCTTCCATTCTCCGTTTTCGTTTAACAAGCCGAGTTTGCCTGCGTTTAATCTCTCTCACGTAACGTTCGTTTTTACAGAAATTACCGAACTTAATTGTTGAACTAGTTTGGCCAGGCAAAACTTCCTGCTCTGGTAATCAAAGAACGCTCAACCGAATTTTAATAACGTCTTCCGTTTCAGATGCTCTCTCTCTCTCTCTCTCTCTCTCTCTCACCCCTCCCCTTTTCTTTCTTTTCTTTTTCCCTGTTCTCGATCGATAAGTTGTTTCGGATAGCACGAGAGATTCAGGCCCGCGTTGCTTTGAGCGTCTGACTTAGTCGTAAGTTATACTACTGGCCCCGTAGTAAGGATTATGTATTCGGCCGCGAGGACGTAACTTAATTAACTAATTCGTAAGGAGGAGGTCGCTGAGGAGAACAGAGGGAATGGACAGAATGCATTATTAGTTCCGTATGAGTAAGATGGAGTATGCGGGGTAACCAGATGAGCTAATTAAATTCCTGGATTTGTGAAGATAGTAATGGATTTGAACTCGAGTTTGAACGAATCGTTTCCCTTTCAATTAACACTCACGTTGGTAAAATTGTATTAAAATTAGTTATTTAACGATTATCCATGTTTCGATAATACTCGGGATATTTTGGGACATGACGGAGGAAGATAACTCGATTTTTACGTATAATTTCCTACTTCAGTGTTAAGAATCTCTTCACTCGCGAAAGAAATTCCAAGTGGCTCGTTCTCTAAGCAATCCAGCAATCTCTCTAAGCAGTTCGGCGAGTTCTCGAATCTCCAAAGATTCGAGCGTGTCCCTCGGACAAACGACTCGCCTCTGGTCGATTCCAAAGGACGAAACAGGAAGCTGGCAACTGAAAGGACTGAAGCGAAACTGCAGTGGGATCGCAAACATCCAGGAAACAGTTTTCAACGGAAGAGAACCGGCGGGATTCCGGCCATTTTTCGACGCGTGGACGATTGAAAAAAATCGCGAGAGAAGCACGATTTTTTCGTGGGTCTTTAATGGCCGGAATAACTTTCAAGAAGCATCAACGTTTTGACGTGTGCATCAATACGAAGCTGACGATGTTTTTATTTTATTTTCCATATTATTATAATAATATTAAATTAATATTAAGTCGCATCATTCTTGTAACAATCTTTACCTCATCTCCTGATAATTCCACTTGCATAATAACTCCTATTCCTAGAATAATTCCACTTTACTCCTATTACACTCTCAATTCTACTTATTCTACATTCTACCTACAAGAGTTCCACCTTGTATAATAGTTCTAAAATGATTTCCAAAAATACTTTCTATCACTAAATTATTTCTTTGGATTGAGATTTTGATATCAAATTGTTACTAGGTAATAATTCTGTCATAAAGTCAGTTTTCGACTGGATAAAGCTCGCTCCTGTTTCTCTGCGTTTTCAACTCATTCGATAATTCACGTGTGGAAAAGTACAGGAAACGTGCTTCTTCGTCGCATCGATACAAACGCGTGTATAAGAAATTCGGCGTTAACGATGCACTAAGCTGCAGCGAGAACCGCTATAACAATTTCCCCTATTGTTAAATTAATGTTAAATTACATTATTCTTCTGATTCTAATTTTGACCTAATAATTCTACCCATGGCAATTCAATCTTACGTATAGGTTCTTATTCGTAAAATGATTTCCAAAATAATTCCTATTACTTGATATCAAATGTGTAACAATTCTAATTTAATGTCAGCATTCGTCTCGGACGAGAATTTTCAAATGTACCGTCTGAAAATCACGTAAAAAAAAAAAAAAAAAAAAAAAAAAAAAAAAAAAAAAACGGAAAAAACACAGGAACGTGCTTCTTCATCGCATCGATAGAAACGATGCGTCTGACGTGCGTGTGTAGGGAATTCAGCCTTAATGATGCTGAACGAAGCAGGACGGAGAACCGGCGGACCGTGCAGGAACGCGGGAACAATAACTTCTCAAACATTCAAACGGCCATTCCGGCCGTTTTCATCCGTTGGTTTCCCAAGGGGAACGAGCGAGAATTTAGGTTGTCCGTAGAATTGCCAAAAATCCTTTGAGCTTCGTTATCCATCGTCGTCGTGAAACGGCCCCGGCACCGGTGCCTCTCCAAGCTGCCAGGGGCAGCCGTTTGAAACCGGAAAATCAAGCGGGATATTTGCGAAACGAGAGAAGGGTTCTTCTCCGAGCCGCAAACCCCCTTTTCGCTTTGGAAATAATCTTCCGTCGGACGGGATAGTTTGCACGACGTTTTTACCACGATCGTGAACGTAAGTGCGAGTTCCTGGTACTTCTGTCCTCTTCGAACGCTCTGCACCGCTTATGCATTTATATTGAAGTTTTACAAACGCGAAAATTGGGCAGGACGTGAGAAATCAAATCAAACGCGAATTATGGGGAACACCTTGTGCGCTGCCTTGGAAATTTTCTTTATTCGGGAATTTTCACTATTTGATTGTAAATACATTGTTTTGTTTTTATTCGCTTTGCAGTTCTCGACAATATTGCTTTTATTCGCTCCTTCTTCGTCTTCGTATATTGTATTTTATTCATTTAGACTTGCAGCAACTGCTCGATACAGCTCGTTACGTAATTAAACGTATTTGCAAATGTATAATTTGCAATGTTAATATTCAATTACATACTGCGAATAATTTCGTCGTAATTAATTAAATATTATTATATTGTAAATATAGTACGCGGAACGTTATGAAATTAAATAATGTATATACTGGATCGGAACGTTGATGCGGAAGAAGAATCGAAAAATTCTGCAAATACGAGGCAATACGATTTAAAGAAATACAATTACATATTTACCGCTTTATAGCGAAAATATGTGAATACATAACACATGCGTAAACATTCGAGATATCAATATGTGAGAACGTATCGAGCACAATTTAACTTTCTTGATTTGACGATTTGATCGCCACTCAAGTCTTCAGGAATAGAGAAATTTAATTCTCGATAAACAAATAATGTTTTCTAAATAAATATCGTTATTTTCGCTGAAATTTATTTCAGCTTAATTTTTTCTTCTTTTTTCTTTTTCCAAACACAATCACGTAATACTTTTGATATCGCGTATCAAATTCACATTAAAATCCCGTGCCGAGATGGAAGGATTATTGAAATATTTCCAACCCGATTGTCACCGCGGAATTCGTATAAAGAAACGAAAATGTTAATTTAATAACCGCATAAGGGATCGTTGGCATTCTTTTCACCGGCGATTAAAACCCGAGATTACCGTTCGACAGGGTCGCGCGTTCGTATACATTCGTGTCGTTCGTGCGGGAAACGGCGTAGAAGGTCGGTAACAGGGTGGTAAAAGGGTGGTAAAAATGGTCGAAGTTAAAAGTCACGCAGCGCCGAGCCGGCCGACGAGCTTTCGCATAACGAAATGCGTGCACGTCAGGCGAAAAAAAATTCTGCGATAGATAAATTGGCGAATTTACAGTGCGTCCTTTAAATCATGCGACCTGATGATTTATTCGCGGTTCTCATACATACACACACATACCGGAACCGGGGGGGGGGGAGAGAAAGAGGAAGAGGTTATATCGGCTCGGTCGTCGCAGCAGAAACGCAAAAATGAAAGAGTAAATTGTTTCTTGGGTCA
>NIPQ01111595.1:0-14443 GCA_002806875.1 Lepidotrigona ventralis hoosana | reverse complement strand
CGTGAAAATTAGTTGCATTATTAGGAGCAGTTGCATCATTGCAACTCGGCGACGACGGAGTTTGTTTGCCGCATTAGGAGAGTTTCCTCTCGCGCGTCGGGCTTAATCTTGATTCGCGACAGGATTGTCGGGGGCGCATTATCGCGGGCTTATATATTTCGCGCTCTGCCACTCAGATTAGCACAGACGAAATCACTTCACGGCGAGTCGTTAAGTGAATCGCTAAGTAAACGCTGCTTGCTCAAGGACGTGCGTAAATATTGTATCCGTTCTGCAAACACGTTAATGCAAGCCCCGGGGCCCGCTTTGCTAGCAGGAAGCTTCCTTCTTTTCAGTAACGAATCGCCAGCTGGTAGTTCTGCCCGTTCCGCCGCCTAAATTTATCATTTGCCTGCCCCCTCCTCCCCCTCTCTGCCTTGCCCCTGTTCACCGTCAGAGAAAGATATTCCCGGCCGATTACGTAATAACCTGTTAACCGGTTGAATTTGATTTTCAACGTTTCTTTCTGACTATACTCGGCTGCTACCAGCTTCACGAAATGTTCGAATGTTTTATTTATTAGACAATTATTACTATTACTACTATTATTAGACATATTATTATTACTATTATTAGACAAGTGTTGGAAATTTTCGAGAGAAATTCAAACAGTTTCTTCGCCATAAGTGAAGTAATCAATCTCGATCTCTCATCTCCTTCTTTGAGCATGACTCATTACGATAAATCGGTTGTCGATACACCGAGAGAGAGAGAGAGAGAACCAACAAGTGAGCAAATCCTTGAGAAACTTGAATTTCATATAGCAACGAGTAACTCTGTCTCTCAAGATCCACTTAGGGTTGTCGTCCTAATCTGAAATCAGGACGCACGAAGTTAGAAGTTAATCGGCACAAGTTTCACGTATTAATTTAAAAATCTTCAAGTCAAAAACTTCGTGAGCTACACGATGGAATAGAAAGAAATACACAATTCTACGTTAAAAAATTCCAATGATTTTGCGGAAACACATATTTTTAACACGTTCCGTGCCACCATATTTCTAATAATATTACCACACGATGTGATAGCTACTCTGGACAAGAGAACTACTCATCGATTGATGATGTAATGAAAGATTGTGTGATAATATATCAATCTTTAGTCAAAATATCAAATGGCATGAACGACAACAAAAGGCAAAAATGGCTTCGCACGGAACGTGTTAAAAAAGTGTATTGAATACATTGGAAAATGATTTTTTTCTTTTTTCAAATAGTTTATCCATCCGACTCGTTTCTTCAACCAAGTTCAAGTTACGCCAGGAACGATTTTTTCGTACTATCACTAATAGAGAAGATATTCAGGTGGCCTGGTTTTCATGAAACATCCTGTACACTGTGTTTCAAGCAGAGCTGTTGGATTATCCGTCCAGTGTTGGCTCGCTCGTGTTGCAACCCTGATTAAACGTTAAAACTTTGAGGAGATATTCTTACATACGTGCGTGTAATATATACATACATACAGGGTGTTCCGCATGAAGCTAACTGCGCAATTTTCTCTTGAACCCCCATTCGCTATGGAGAAAAATGTTTCAAATAAAGCTGACGTTGTTTCACGAGGGGCACAGAAATCTCAGGGGCACAGGGTGGCCAGAAATCTTGTCCGGATGGTCAGGTGACTTTTGCCTTTTTAAACGGAACTGTATGTTCCTGAGTTCACAGTCTCGTGGCTGACCTAGATAACTAGGTTTCGAAGGTTCCAAGGTCATTCAAGGTCACTTAACATTGCTCAAAGCTTACCTTCGTTGAGCATCCAAAGATTGTTCCTTATCTACGGCGAGCTTGAACGTACACTGATCTGTTCTGTCCTTCAACGACACGTTGCACCCTTTCTAAACGTTTGGAAAAGTGATTTGTTGGCAAACGTCGGTCATAACGATCCCTTCGTACGAGGAATGCAATACCGATCGAAAGAAATTGTCGAGTACGATTGCAACTACACTACCCATCAAAGCGAAAGAAACAGAAAATCTTTGTAATACTTATAAAATAAGGTACGCGACCATCACCCTATTTTTGTTCATGTATTCAAATGTCCAAAAGTACGTTGTTTTATATGTGTGAAACAAATCAAATGGCCATTTTGACCGGATTTTAGTAATTCTGGTTTTTGACCATGGCAACTGACCAAGGGATGAAGGGGAAAGGGAATTCTTTCGACCGAAAAACGTCTGACCAGAGAGCGGTGTATATCTACTGCTGGACGCGTTTGCAATCGAGACAATGGGCCAGCTCTCCCCGCCGGTTGTCGTTCGTTCGGTCGGCCCGTTTGTAATTTCGAATCGCGTTAAGTGTCAACCGATTTCGCATTTACGCCGGCCTGTCAGTTATTACCGAGCAGAACTATGACGCAGCCGACGCTGTAAATAATTCAGAGCTCAATTACGCAAATTGCGAGTGAACCCCAACGTGAGTTGTCCCTCTTCCCCCTGTCCTTCTCTTTCTCTCCCTCCCCCCTCGATGTCCTCCCTCTTTCAATCCCTTTCCATCGAACTCCCCTTTATCTCTCTCTCTCTCTCTCTCTCTTTAACAGCGTGTCTCGCTGTTTCGCCCTCACTTTCTCTCTGCCTTTCCTTCGTGCATGCCTGCCAACCTCGCGAAATCGCAACTCGATCGGACGACTCTGCTCTCTGAGTTTGCCAATGATTTTTAAGTGGCATTGTGTGTAGAGAGAGAGAGAAAATAATGTAAAATCGAGAAGTTTCGAGCGATTCAAACTGACAGATTACTTGCTGGCTGGAAAAAAATCTTCCGAAAAATATCCCTGGTTCGAGTTTGTCCGACATTATTTAATTCAACAGTGCCAACCAGCAGCGATGATACTGGCATTCACGGGACCATAACCTGGCTCTTCTTCTTGAAAGAAAATCCCTGTTCTGGGTTTTTCGTGATTTGTCCAGTTGGTTTATCAGTTTTTGTAGTTCTTTTACAATGTCTCGATTTAATTGCGTTTAATTTTGCCAGCCAGCCTGGGATGATTCTCGTATTGACGCGAGTCGAGGGCGAGAAGTGAGAACGCCCTTCCTCGATGAGTCATCTTGAAAATTACGGTAGCTGACGTATGAGCTGTTTAGAGGGCACTCTACCTGCTAGAGGGGAAGTAACCGATCGCCGATCGCTTGTTTTCAGAATAAATGAGATTGAAAGCCGTAAATGAAGGTCTCTCCCCGCGTTGATAAAAGATTGATGTACTCGCGCACGTTTAGCACAGCAGAGCTAAAACGTTTTTAACGAGACGCGGGGAGAAAATGGTTAAACGATGATTTCACGTGATTTCGGTGTACTCGTTCGAGTTGAACGGGGAAACCTACCGTGTGTGCCTTCTTTCGTGCAAGACTTTCTAAACATCACTCGCAACCGGACACGTACACACGTGATTCGTGATTGTGCGAATATTCGAGTTTCGATTGTCTGTCACTTCGCTTTTGCAACATTGGTTGGATATCGCAGAAGCGAGGCGTCTGGCAACGGTATAATGGGATTAAAATTCTTTCTCTCCGATATTAACAACTCGACGATCGTTTTCTTCGAGTTTCGAATGACTTTTCGCACGTGAAAGCGATTCGAAGTGAGAAAAAAAAAAGAAAAAAGAAAAGAATGAGGTTTTACTAGCGACCGTGATTTGTAAGTTGAAATTTTTCCAGATTTAAGTCCTCCCGATCAAGTTATCCCGCGTGGCGTATTATTATTTGCATTGAACGAGACTTCCCCGACGCTTTGTACGCACGAGTTTGTGACGTGATTCTTTGTCTAAAAAAAAAAAAAAGAAGAAAGACAGAAGGGAGGGAGAGAGGAGGGGAAAAAAGAGAAGCAGGAAAGGGAAGAGATTCACGAAACTTTGGAATTAACGAGGACGGAGGCTCGCGATGGCGAAACTTTTGCAGAGACCATTCAACTTGCAGCCGTATAACCTCCCGGGGTTGAAGACGCGTACCATAATCCGTGGTAACAACGTGCCGGGAAATACTCCCCTCCCCCACCCCATTTTTCGCTTGCACGCTCGCCAAGCCATCGAGCCCAAAACGATACTCAACCGCTTCCTCGAATTTATATCGTCCCGCGACCACCCTCATCTAATTTCCGACTGATCATTTATTCAATGAGTCAATTAGTCGCCGGCGAACGATCGAGCAAGTCGTACGGATTAAGGGTGATTCAGTTACGTTCGGTAAAAATGCTTCGTCGTTTTCTCCCATTGTTCGATTAATAATAAATCTGTTGTATCGTGGCTAAATATCTCTCTTGTCTGCGATAATTACAGTAGTCCTCATTTAACCTCTTGCGCCATAACGAGTGAGTAACCTAACCCAAACCGTACACACTTGATAGAAATTATTACTAAGAAGTAACAAATTTATTATTTGTTTTGCCTGCATTATATTTAAGTATATTTAACACTGAGAAAATATTGCAATTTTGGGACGAAAGATTCTCGACGTGCGTGGCACGTTGTTTCAGCGCAAGAGGTTAAGGGTCCCAACTTTTCCCCATTTAAACGTTCGTCGCTATCCCCACCAATCCTTGGAATTGGGACTTTCGACATGTTGCCCATGAAAAATACTGAAACTCTTTCCTTTTTCGTTTTTTAAAGTTTTACTGTTGGCGAGAAACATGCTACCGATGTATTGGTACAATTCGCTGAACACACCTCTCCACTCAAGTGTTCGCTTTCGGTCCCGAGCTATATTAATTTCTGGTTACAGCATACCAGAGTGAAGAATCATAGCGAGTAGTATAATTTCGAGCCAGATTCTCAGCCGCAGGGGATTCGAAGCCACGAAAAAAAAAAAAAAAAAAAAAAAAATAAAAAAAAAAGAAAAAGATGCGGCGTTAATGTGGCGTGTTTCGTAACGAACGATCGCATTTATCCGTAAACTCTTAAGGTGCTGTTTTAATTTATCGGTTCCCTCGTGAGCCGCTACGTCGGTGCGATCTTAAAGGTAATTCCACGCATTCATCAGGAGCGGCCACGAAGCCTCTACGATAACGCAACGATCACGTTCTTTCTCTACTCAGTCCCAATCGCGTTTTATTATCGCAAAGGAGGCGAGCATTAACTCGGTTAACCGACATTAATTGTGCAGAATCGGAGAAGATTGATTCCGGCCGACGTGTAATTGACTCATTAATTCCGAGACGTTGCATCGTGCGTAGGCGCGATAGTTGCAACGTTTCATTAGCCGCTAATGGCTGCCCGTTCTCGCGGAGAACGTTTCGGTTCTCGAGCATTTCGCAAGCTTTCGTTCCGCCTCTGCCGAATCGTTTTGCCACGTTCGACTCGTGTCCGTTTGCTGTTTCGTCAGCTCGTTTCAGCATCAACGCAACAACGAACGAGAAGAGGAGGAATGATGATTGTAAAAATTTTTTGTTTCTCTCTTCGACTTGTTAGTTCACTGTGTAGATCAGCCTTGATCAGCCTTGTTTGCTTTGGTTTTCGTCTATTCGACTGACAATGAGTTTCGGCTGATGTGTATTTTTAGGAACCGGAGTGATGAACGCATGGTTGCGTTGCAAATGGCTAAAAGTAGCGGGCTATTTAGCATAAATACCAATTATGTTACGTCGTCGGCTTGTTATTTCCGGTGACATTTAGATTTTTGGGAAACGTAGATACTCCTCTTGCTCACATTCGTATTTTTATCGTTCGAGCTTCGTGAAATGAATCGAACCAACAACCCCTTCAATAAGGGAATTTTCTAACAAGAGCTTTCGCTTTCTGTTTCAGGTAAGTCAGCCCGTGAACTCTACTCGGAACGTGAAACGTAAGTGACGAAGTGAAATATTATATTCCATTTTCATTCGCTTTTATTCACTTTGCTTATTAACTTTTCCATTTCCGTTTCTTTCCAATCAAACGTTGAAAATATGTAAACTAAAGTTAACGTCGATCAGCCGGATTAACGGCATCGAGTTAGCATTGAAAATGTTTTCATTAGGTTTTCAATAGGTGGTGTGTGTGTGTGAATGGTGTTGCTTCTTCATTGCGGACGTGTCGAGGCGAACGACTTCAAGCGCGTGTCGCTAGTAAATACACGCTCTTTCCGCTCTTTTCCCGGCGACGCGCCTCGCCGTCTGGCTTTTCCCTTTTTCCCCCCCTAAATGCACGCGTCGCGTAACGCGCGGCCTCGCCTCCCTCTTTTGTGTACAAATGACACCTCTCGCATCGTCGGTCTCCTCCGGCAACTCCCAACCAGTAAAGGGATATACCTTGTAGTCAGTGGATACGCGACTTGCTAGATAACCGGCGAACCACCTCGTACCCCTCTTCTTCTTCTCCTTCTTCTTCTTCTTCTTCTTCTTCGCTCTCTTTTTCTCTCCCCTCACCCTTGTGTTTTCATTCTTTTTCCTCCCCGTGCCGTGTGGCACTTTTCATCGCTGTTTCTGCTCGCGTGAGCAACGACCCGCCGAGAAAACCCCCCTGGCGGAGGGGGCTCGAAGAAATCTCGCGTCTCGAGGGAACATGCTCGCGTTTACGCCATTTGTCCACGGGCGATCTTACCGGCAACTTCCGCAGGAAGACCCGTGGACATTTGGCTCGAGGTCGAGGCAATTGCACGCTGAACCATTCGATTTGGACTCCGTTCTCCGCAAGGAATGTTATAGGTTTTGCACTCTGAGTGCAAACCCATCTTTCCAAATGATTTTTACGAATGAAATCCATCCTTTTCGCAGAAATCAAATTTACTCAGATTCACGCAATTTACACTTTGTTATTTTTATTTATTCGACAAACTTTATTGAAGAATTTTTTTCGAACCACGAAGGATTTAGTCGATGTTATTAGTCATCCCTTTTTTTTTATGAATGTGTATATAAAATTATCTTATGCAAAGTCATAGATGAATCTATCTATATATATATATGTATATGTGTGTGTATACAAATATTTCTAGCGTTGAATAAATATTTTATATCATTTTTTGGTCTAGTATTATAAAATTGCTATTTCGAGACAACAACTTTTTATTTTCATTGCAATGGCCGGAAGAGAAGAAAGTTGATTCGTAAATGGATGAATTTGATCTGCTAGAGGGATTTCACCTGTATCAGTCTACAGTTTTTAGGTGGAAATTAAATTATCACGTCGAAGAACGTAGACAGTACTAGATGGTAATGTCAGTTTGCACAGTGTATACAGAAGTTAATATTTCACGTGGTCTGAACCACGTGAAAGCCGGATTGTTTCGACAGTCATGATCCTTAACGAGCTACCGAAAGCAACGATTAACGTCAAGATTATGCGCCGCTGATTATGTGCCGGGAAACGACGAAGAAATAATTAATTTGACGAGACCGGGCCGTTGTTGCCTCGGATGCAGCGGCAGCAGCGGGCGCATAATCGATTAATTCGCTTTCGATCTTATAGCCTCTTGATCATCCGAATTGCTGTTAAATCGAGGGGCTCAGGCTTGTTGCACGTTCGCCACGGTTTCGTCCGATACGATTCAGCTCTTCCGTTTATCAAGGAAAGAGAGCGACACGAGGAGTAATTGTGCCCTCAGCATGTTGCGAAACGTTGACAAGTTAATGGAAATTGTAAACTGTGCGCGGGCTGTTGGAATCAAAAGAGATGCTGAAATTTTAGCCCGTATATTCGCTAGTTTCTCTACTTTTCGCCCTTTGTTACGAATACGAAACGAAAGACACGTGTTCTCCCATTGTCCGAGCGTTGAGCAGAGTCTATTTCTACAAATTGTCGTTTTGTTTGAAATATCAGCGGGGACGAGCGACGCGCGTACGCTTGGAAGTACGTACTTGGAAGCGACGCGTGTACGCTTTATCGCGGCGAGAAAAATGACGGAAACGACGCGAGCAACGGCTTCGGTTCCGATTGATTTCGAACTCGTCGAACATCTCGACGAAATTCTTCGACAAACTCGCCTCGCGTTGAAAGAAGAAACGCAATTAGCGCTGGTCGCTCGAACGAAGCCACACATAAAACGCGATAAAAATCACGCGCCGGTTTATTAAGGAAGATCCTTCCTTCCCATCTTCCTCTAGTTGCATTCTATTTTCGCGCGTCGTTCCGTCAACCAACCGAGCAAGCAAGCACCCTCTCTTTTTTCTCGTCTCTCTCCCTTCGTGTTCTCGTTCTCGTTCTCGTTCGTTCACATTCCACCCTTTTCCCAGCTACTCGAACCCCCTTCTGTTGTCGCCCCCTTCCTCCCCGTTTTTGTCTCTCCTTTGGGCTTTCATCGACTCCGCCAGCGAACGACTTTGCCGCTTTTATCGGCTCTCGTTCTTTTCTTTTTCCCTTCTTCTTTCGTCTCTTTGTCGGGCGAAGGGAGAAAGGGGCGGAGAGGGTAGTTTGTCGGGGTGACTTTGTCGTTTAATGGGCTGTTTAAGTGATATGTGAAATATCTGGCGAGATCCGGCGCTGTTAATAATCGACGGCCAAGTGGCCAAGATGGTTAATGGACGTTACACGTTCCGCGTCAAGTGGGATCGCGTGCGAAATTTTTCTGTTCAAACTGAATCATTTAAACTTAGACTTAACTGACAGCAGTCGCGTTCCGTCCGTTGATCTCTCGAAGTCGATTGTATATGGGGTGGGTCAAAATTCTCATTAAAGGCCAAAAGTTTCTTCTCACCTGTTTCTTTTTTTTTTTTTTTAATCCTCTGCACTCGACTGCTGTCATCGTACTTAAATTTAGCTGACAGGTAAAATTATAAAGTTTTTTTTGTAATTGCTGATAACCATAACGAACGGTAGGTATAGTGTCGCACGTAATAAAAAATGTCAAAACAAGAAATTCTTGAGGATGCAGGCAGTTGATCTGTCATTATCATCGTTATACAATCATCGAATGATAATTCACACAAACTAAAAACTTCTTGTTGCTTCTTGTTGCTTCTNGTGTCGCACGTAATAAAAAATGTCAAAACAAGAAATTCTTGAGGATGCAGGCAGTTGATCTGTCATTATCATCGTTATACAATCATCGAATGATAATTCACACAAACTAAAAACTTCTTGTTGCTTCTTACGAAAGTTAGTATATATTATCGTTTATAACTTTTATGTACTATACTTGTTTCAAACAAAATACAATCAGGAAAATTTCATGCTAAATTTGAACATTGAAACAGCATGATTATCTGCAATGCTATATCATTTTGTTTGAAGTGATGCTTCACTCACTGTTTGGTAAATAAATTGCTGATAGATGAATACAAAAAATGTTTCATGAAACATCAAAATATAATAAGGAAAAACTAATTTTATTAAATTTAAATTAAACGTAGGTTCAAACGTTTTTTAAATGTATAATAATAGAAAAATTAGGCCCACCCTATGTTAGCGAGTCATTTCTTGCTCAATGTCGATATTAATCCAGTTAATTCCCCGCTAGAGAGGGAGCTTTAAAATCTCCATCATTTCACGGAATTTTTCCATTTTTAATTAACTAGACGAAACTTACCGTGCGCGGCTACGACGCCACCTTGTAGCAGCGTCGAGGTCGAAAAGCACTCCCAAGAGTACAGGCATCAAGTATATAATTAATCATACCGCCCGCGCGAGTTTACAGTCGCAATAATTAAATTCCTAATTTCATTAACAAATTGCACTACCCTTTTCTATTTCATTCTCCAGATCTTCTTGAAGAAGATCTATACATTTCATCTGTTAATTGAATTTCCCTCTCAAAAATCTACCAAAAAATTCAACTCTCCCTCAGATTCATTAAAGTTGTCGAATGCTTTATTCCTCGAATAACTCTTCCCTGTCTTCTCGATTTTACTCGAGTTCCAATGAATATCGAGTCGCTTAAAAGTCGAAACACGCGCCAAATGTTCGCCAAATTTCGCCCTTTATCACTGTTTCACTCGAGGCTGTCGCGCAACAAGCGAACGTTCACTCTCAACACAACTCGACTACTCTGACAAGTAAGATTCTCGGCCGCGTGTAGCCGTGCAAGATTATAAACCCTAAGATCAACTCGATCCAACACCGTTCCATGGTGGTGTAACGACGCCCAAGTGGAGACAACGAAGATTACAGTGTCCAAACAACAATGGCGACGATCGTCCTCCCCCAACGAATTTTCCTGTTATAACCCTTTCCTTCGAGCGACAAACTTCACCCAACGAAAGTTTTACTTCTCACTTGCCAATGGTCTGCCAGTAAACCGTGAAACGTTCTTGCTTTTTCGATTTTACTTCGGTTTGTTATTAATTCCACGCTATTGGTTTAGTGCCAGACAGTTCTTTGTTCTTAGTTATCCTGCGTTTTTTCTTTTTAATATTAAAAAAATTTTTTTTCCAATATTACGAGAGATTTTTTTTTTATTTTTAATATTGCAGACGTTGTTTCTTATCTATCGGATAAGTAAATAGTTTTGCTGTACTACAGATTGTTGGACATACATAAGTGGCCCAGTTTTCGTATATTACCAACGTATCAAACTTAAATCGTTTTCTACCTGCTTGTCATGCAGTACCGTACGAGTTTAAGAAAATATTTCTTACGATTAAAAATAATCGTTATGACAAGCAGAGTTTAGTTCCAAGAGGAAGAAACATAGATAACAGCTTTGATTCACTCAAACGTCTATTAACATTGTTAATTATATAGAGTTTAAAATCTACCATTTTTTAGTAGATGTTATTTATTCGAATTATCAATTCTTACGCTGCGAATTTCTGTACGATTTCTCCTCTTTTAAATTACAACTATTTTTTGCAATTACAACTATTCTTGCTTCTTAGTTCTCCGCGATATTTGAAGCTGAATTCCTTCCAGCTGCACGTTTGTATTCCCATTGTCGAACTGCGTGCCATAACTATGCGGACATATGGTAGATCGTAAGATGGTAGATCTCTCTGTATCTCTGCTAGAAAGTAATTACTTTTCGCCAAACGGTTCCGTCACTTTAAACGCAATATATATATATATATATATATATATATATGCGACCGTACGTCAAAGTGAACTTCTTACTCGAAGCCCATATATGCGCCAACAAGTACTCAAAGGGTTAAAAAGTGTACGATAAAGGTCATTAAAACGTCGGATTACATTACGTTGAAGTAACATTTCACTTTGCTTTGGAGCACGCTCGCTCGCTTGGAGCAGCTTCCCTTGGCGTTTTCACATTTGACGTGAGAATTTCTGTGACTGACGGAAACTGTCAGTTTAATTAACGGAATGGACAATGGATAACGAGTGTCTTTTTTATTTAGGCTTAAACCTAAGGGTTGTCGATAATTTTCGATCACCGAAAAACTTGACCGCGATATTCTGAATACCAACAGTAGATAAAAAGGATCGAGTCGTCGTGGAATGGCGCCCGTCCGCAGCATGTTCCATCGTTCTTCGTCCCTCGTCAACCCTTTTCATTATTTCGTGGCCCTTTTAATTAAGGTAACCGCAGAGTTTCCTACGCTTTTACGAGCGACCGCGCTATCTTCCGGCACTATCTTGTACACTCGTTTCACATCGATAATTCCCCTGCCTGGAGTATCTGAGATTATCGATCGAATTTTATCTACATTTCCTTCGCCTATTCGAGTTACCAACTGCACTTTGCAAATTACTGGCGGCGAATTTCACATTTCCTGTTGACATTAAAAGAAAGAAAAAAAGAAAAAAAACATCCCCTCAATTACGAGCGACGTGGAAAGTTTCGCACGCGTGTGTCAAGTTCTGCAAACTTCAACTCGTCAACAGACCGCCGCCGACAGTTCCTCTTCCGATCCTGCGCGCCTCTTGCGAAAGAAGAAGAAAAAGGAAAAAAGAACGAAAAAAAAGACGAGCTTAAGTTTGCCACTGACTGGGTAACGGAACAAGAAGAAAACTGGCGAGCACTTTGATAGCTCGCGTTGCAGACTCTTTTCACGGACGGCCCCGAAAAAGATCCTTTCTTCTTCAAGCTGGCCCTCTTCAGCGACCGCGAAAGCCAGAGATAAGTAGATAGCCCACTCGTGGTAATTACACGCTTCTCTCCCCGGGGTGGGCTCCGGCCACATTTTATACTCTTTTTCTGCAAACACCGCTAATCACAAAAGTGGCAGTAGCTGACGGCCGAGTGACTGGCACCGTCTCGTTTCGCCCATTCGATTAACCGATCGTCGTTCCTTCCTTCAATATTTTACCAAACGAATTCGGTAAAAATATTCCTGCGATCAGGAATATCATTAACCCGTTCCGATACTACACCGGCGGACAAAGTTGCAAAATTATTGATACTTAAGGCTTTTCATACTACATACAAATCAAAGTTGTGTAATTTTCATTTCCACAAATTGAAACGAACGTTTCGACGAGTTCTTAATTTACGACAAAAATAATACAATTTCACATGGACGAAATTGTAAAATGGGTGGTACAGGGTGGACCAAAAGGTTTCTATTCTTTTTTAAATGAAACATCAAAATATAAGAAAAAATTAATTTTATTAATTTCGAATTAAATTTAAAAAATTACTTCTTTCAAACGTTGACCGCCAAATTTATGCTCTTTTTTATTTTAGTAGGATTTAGTGATTTTTGAGCTATCTTGTAGTTTGTCACAGAAAGTCACTCGTATCGAGTTGTATTGGCTTCCAAAATCCTTTTGTTAATTTGTGAGTTTGAAAGTTAATAAAACAAAAAGCGTGACACGTGACAAATCACCAAGTGGACAAAAAAAAAAAACAAATGAAATTCTACAATTAAAAGCAGAATTTCAAACTCGGAATGAAAAGAATTTTCACTGTGTTGTTAAAGCTAAAGTCTTTTTTATATATTTTTTATTTGACGAAGATTTTTTATCTGACCACCAACGTCCATGGAACATTAATGTGTGGCAAAAGCAAATGGTTTTCCTAATGTTTTATGCAGTTTTCATCCTCGAGACAAATTAATATAATATATATTTTTTTTACTTAGAATTTAATATTCTTCCGATTTATAATGAAAAAAATAAAGATGACCTTGGAAATGTCGAAACCCACGAAAAATTAACACATCATATTTTGCTTCCCTCAAAATCGAATACAACTTTTGAAACAATTTTTCATCAGACGCATGATTTCAAAATTATTTCAAGTGCAAGTTACGTGAATCACCCTATATATGTATATATAATGTAAAATAATGTTACAATTTCAACAAATAATGCTCATTGATTGATCTCAACGAGAAGAGAATCACAAGGCAAAGGATTGTGAAATAGTGTTCGCGTCATAGTTCTTCTGTTCACTGGCAGCATATTCACGATAAAACTGTCCGAGACAGGCCAAATTCTTTCGTTGCTCTCGGTTGTTTTTTTGTTCTCAAAATCATTGCAACTGGGACAGGAGGATTGTCCGCGAATGTGTTCTTCGTGCCGCGAGATTTGGAGATTTTTTTCCCCCAAGAATTCTACTGCTGAGAAGAACAAGCAAGTTCAACTGAGAGCAATCTTGCTTCTTCTAGTTCCAAGTTCTACGAACGACGTTACGTACTCGATTCACGCGTTAACGTGCTCTATTTTCAAGAGAGGACGTTATTTATATTGAGGAGGTGATCTTGATTCGTGGTACAAATTGTCCTTGCAAGGAACGGAACTGCAATCGCTCCCGTATTGTCGCACAATGCGCGTTCAGAGCTGAATGGGTATCAATGACAGTATCAGCGGCCACAATTATCATATCTGTCTCCGTGAATGCTCGCTTCCGATACGACAATGGCGGATTGAATGTAATTGGAAGACGGCGCTGGATAGCGCTGCTCTGAATTATCGGGATCGAAAATGACTTGGTCCTTAGGTTGGAGACCAAGTTTCAGAAGAGAATTTGTCGAGTAACACAACAAAACGGATGGTAATTAGAGTTCGTTATTGAACGAATAAGGGGAGAAACAATTTATATTACACGTGGTGGGACGAGATGCAAAAGCTTCGCACGCGAAACACGAAATTAATCAAGATTAATTAACAACGTTAATTACTTTTCCGGCCAGTTGAAATCTCATTGCATGAGAGGATGATCTCCGCTCTGCGCGGATGGCTCGATAACGATAAAAAATGACGCGAAGACAAGCTTGCCGGCGATAGCCAGCTTGTAAGCAAGCCACCGCCGCGCGCGCGGAATTTAGCCGTCGACGTGAAATACGGCTCGCTAATTCACGCTAATCTAATTTGCCGGGAGTTGAAGTAGCGAAAGGTACGAACCGCGGATAAATAGTTGAACGCGCCGAGAAACGAGGAGAGAGAGAGAGAGAGAGAGAGAAGGGGGAGAAAGTAAAGAGGTGTTTGCCGGTATTGAAACGCGTGCACGGAATTTCCCAAAGTTCCATCAACTTTTTAGGAACTTTAATTATCAGTTACTAATTGCTTCGCATACTTTTCACGCTTCTGTACCTTCCCCCTCTCGACCGTATTTTTCCTTTCTTTTTCTACGTTTCATTTCTCTCTCTCTCTCTCTCTCTCTCTCTCTCTTTCT
>NIPQ01111586.1:0-14533 GCA_002806875.1 Lepidotrigona ventralis hoosana | reverse complement strand
AGCGAGTTATTTACAGTGTAAAAATAAGCATAAAGAAAAACCCGACAGAACAAAGTTCCACGTTTCTAGAAAACGCTTCGTTCCCGAGAGAAAATTGAATTTGAATATTCATCGCCAGCACACGTGTAGCCAATTCTTTGCTAAACTCGAATGAGTTTCAACTCGATTATTTCGAAACGAGAAATTTTTATTCGACATTTACGGATAAAATGAAGTGTGAGAAGTAAACTTCTCCCCCTTCATTTATAAATTCAAATCAGACGTCGCGAGCTGATTCAAATTCAATTTTCTCTCGGGAGTAATAACTTCAGGGAATTAAAGCATCAATGAATCCTCCCCCACACACCTCTCTGAATTGTAAATTACATCACTGCCATGTCCCTTCGTCTTTAACGACAGAATTTGACAATAAATATCAAGCAAAAGCAACATTTGCTCTCGTTAATTGGAAAGAAGCTAAAAAGAATTTTATTTTATGTTTCCTTCTTTTTTTTTTTTTTTTTTTTTCACGAGGAATCACTTTGTACAAACTTTATAATTTTCGATTTATAGCATTCTATGCACACAGCTTTGATCTTTAGAGCCGATATATTGATTTTGTGGATTTTTAATATAATATAATGCAATTTTAACATAATTTAATACTTTTTAAATATTAAAATTTTTATAAAATTACTATTATTTAAATTACTGCTTAAATTGCATTTTTGGTAATGACATATTTTCTATTAAAATAAAATATTACTTTTAAATATTATTTTCATAATAAATTTATTTTAAAATTTTTATTACTTCACTTGATTTTCATAGTAAATATTATTTCAGTAAAACAAAAATAAATAATATTATTTCAATAAAATAAAAATGAATTTTTTTATTATTTTTATGAAATATGGTTATGAAACTAGGGAATAATTAAAAAGTTAGGTGAATGTTGGATGCAACGCGCGTCAGTAATTAATATTTCCTCAACAATATCTATTTGTACACTACCTGACAGAAAAAAAAGGAATTATCTGGTGTGTAGCACAAAAACAAGATCAAAATCAAGAATAGTATGTTCTGTGTGAAGACAAAGAATGTCTTCGTCATTTGTGCAGAAAAAGATCTTATAACAGATTTTCCATTTAGATGTATTATACTTTCCCATAACTTTTTTATAGTTATATAAACATACTTCGTAAAAATAATATTTATTAAAATAATACATAAATAATATTATAAAAATAAAATAATACATAAATAATATTATAAAAATAAAATAATACATAAATAATATTATAAAAATAAAATAATACATAAATAATATTATAAAAATAAAATAAAGTAATACAAATTTAAAAATAAATTTATTATGATAATACGTGTACTCTTTTATATTCCGCGAACTTATAATTATTTTTATTTTTACTAAAATATGACAATGTTTATTCAAAAATAGAAATACGATAGGAGTTCAGCAAAAATTCAAGAAATCCTAACGTTTTATTATTTAACTTTAAAACTCTGTCTTAGCATTTTGTTGCTTAACTTTACACTGCTCGAAGTTAAATAAAAATGGTGAAAAAGGAGAAAGAGATCGTATAGCAAGTTTTAAGAGACTCCGATTTTTTTCAGAGACATTAAAATTTGCAATTTTCGGGGATACTTTTTTTTTTTAGAAAGTCGAATGATAAAATATAGACAATTTTTGCATCTATTAGAGTGCGAATCATTTTCGTCCACCATGACAATAAATATTTCGTATTAATCGTACTATACATTTTCACATTGGTCTCAAATTTTATCAATATGATGAAATTTACCCTTGCAGCATTAACAAAATTTTATTTATAAATATTATATAAAATATAAATACTTTAAAATCACGCGAAAGTATTTTCATACTAAATATTCGGCGATTAANGTACTATACATTTTCACATTGGTCTCAAATTTTATCAATATGATGAAATTTACCCTTGCAGCATTAACAAAATTTTATTTATAAATATTATATAAAATATAAATACTTTAAAATCACGCGAAAGTATTTAGAATATTAGTATTTTCATACTAAATATTCGGCGAGTCAACAATTAATCATAGTAACCTGAGGACTGAAAGGATCCGAGTAAAACACGATTTATTTGAACGTCACCAAATTCTAGTTCTTCCAGTAGGAAATTTCACCGATTTTCCTCAATAGCTTCTCTGAGAAAGTGGAGACTTACGCTGTTATATATTGAAAACGAAATTCACGAATGGATCGAGTTGACTGCAGTTTATTTCAGCTGTCGACTCGGCAACGAAAAATAATCTAAGACGCGATGCATCTGCCCGAGAAGTTCGAATTTTATATGTATGAAATATTTTAGTATATCAAATCTACCTTCGAATTTTGTATGTATGAAACTTTCATCACATCAGCACATCAGATCTATGTTCTCGCGTTCACGCTGGAAATCACTGGTACAAATTTCTTGATGTATTAGATTTGTCACTTGGTGATTGATATTTAATTGATCTGTTCGCAACTGGAAATTATCTTTTTACTTTTCATTCGTGGCAATATTATGCAACACTGTGAAATTTTAAATAAATACATAAATTGAAATTGTTTCTGATTACAATGCGTGAAAAGTGTCTTTATTATAAGAGAAAAGAAGTTATCAATTGACTGATTAATAATTGTTGTTAAAAGAAAAAAATTAATTGTTTTCTACAGCTTGAAGAAAAATTTCTAAATTCAGATTAAATTTAAACTAGTCCTCACGAAGATATTTGCAAACAAATTACGTGTGCCATTTCTTTGATCCAAAAATTCTTTTTTTTACAATTGCTCAGAAAAATATTAAAGGTGGTATTAAAAATTAATACTGATTTCTCTTTAGACAGAAACATAGATAATCCGTTAATTTTAATTATTCTTGTTCAAATTATAATGACTAGCGTGTATAATAAAACATTTCGATATTTAAACATTTCTATTTCTATAAATATTTTAGGATAATTAAATCGAGATGAGTGTCACCAACAAATGAATTTATAAATAACATAAATAGCCAGATAATATATTTATAAAAGGGAAAATATGTTTCCGTTGTGCTTTGTTGAAGAAATTTCTATATAAATATTTCTATACAGATTAAATATTAAATATTCTATATAAATATATAAATATTTAAATATTTATAAATATAAGATATTTTATATAAATATCCTATACAAATATATAAATATATAAATATTTAAATATTTAAATTTCACAAATATATAAATATTTAAATATTTAAATTTCTATATTTATAGCGAACAAATATATAAATATTTAAATTTCTATATTTATAGCGAACAAATATATAAATATTTAAATATTTAAATTTCTATAATGTCTTGTAAACGAAATATTCCCACAATGTCTATATTGTAAATTAAAGATTTTGTCTCGTAGACAAAGCGTGAAACTTTCAAAGACTTGTTTTTCTAGTGTTCTAATGTTAAATACAACAAACTTTTCACTATCGTTTACCGAAGATCACCGTGACTGATTCAACAAGTGTCCGAATCGAACGTATTCCATTTNTCCAGCAAATGTAATAAATGTAGGAGGGGGGGGGGGGAAGGGATTAGGATAAATTCACGAATGACGAATCTAGGGAATATTCATTTGCAGCCTGAACGCTACAATATTTGTGTGAGCTTATCAATTCTTTCTTATCTTCTTTTTCTTTTGTTTCTTTTCCTTTTTCCTCGTCGCGTTCGATTGAGCAATATTCCTCCCAGCTCGCATACAAAGATAATACAGAGATTTCTGATGTTTCATTAGTGCCGACTTTCGAAACTTTCCGGCTAGTTCTTCGATAATTAGCAGCCAGTTATAATTGAATTTCAATTTAACATAACCACCGGTGGAATTGTTATCGGTTTGTTGCCGTCCGCGAGCAAAAAATTTACACAGAAGTTTTTTTGTGAAGCTCGTCGTTGCTCAACACGTGAGAATAATTAATTTTTATTGAATTACACAGTGGAAAAAGTGCTTTTCACTCTTGTTTCGTACGCGTTGTTACGAATGTTATATCTCAGTCAGGGTTTTTATCGTTGGTTTCTCATTTTATTAGTTACTTTTATTGTTTTTATTATTATTTTGTCACTTAATTTCCCATTGATTTCTTCGGTCTTTTCACTATTAGTGATTGCTTTTCATTCTTTATCATACGTTATTAAATATCTTTCATTCCTTTCAGCTTTTTGTCCAAATGCTTTTCATTTTTATTATTTTTAAACGTATTTTTCTCATTTCTTTTCTCATTATCCATATTCTCTCACATGTTTACAGAATTGTTCGTTTATTTTCATATTTATTTTGATTTTAAATAATTTTAAATACAATATATATATATAATATTATTAAATAATTAAAAATATATTATATTAATATTATTAAATATTATAAAATATATATAAATAATATAACATATTTAATAATATTATATATTATAAAATTAATTATAAAATTATATTAATACATAATATTATTATACATATGTATTAAATATTATTGAAATCAAATAAAAAATTGCTACGATATTCGCGTTAATTAATCAAAAATATCCAATATTTCACATGTCACACTATCGCCATTTTAACATCAATGTAATAACGCACGCAATTAAGCGGTGAAATAAAGCAGAACCACCAATTACGTAAATGATAATTAGAATTATGTACTACAAATAATTATTCACATTCGTATTCAAATTAAACTAATATTCGTGACTCTTTTACTGTTTTGCATGTCAATGATATTTGTGCAATAATCGCGGAGTTATTCAATCAATTATTATTTGTCGACTTTGTAGTAAATAAATTTAATTTTTAAATTTGATTTGATTGCTGAAAATTGATCATCAAAGACATGTAAAAACATGTAATATGCGTATAATGTAAAAATATCCATGTACAATACATTCAAAAAACTTTACATTCGAAAGTAGAGTGCTCGTTATAATTACGGATTTTAATCTAAATTCATAATTTGAGGATATAATGCAATATAACGTTGGAAATTGGAATTTTTCCTGCGAATTATTTTATGCATCAAATATTATACTTTGGACATTTATATATTTTTTTGCACCGCTTCTCTGCAATTTTTAATTTGGTTACCTAGGTCAGGACGCTCGTCAAAGTCTCTCCCGGGGTTGTGTAATTAAATTTGAGGGTCGCAGAAATTTTAGCAAAATTAAAAAATTAGTACGGACTTTGAACGGGCAAGTATGTTTATTACATAGTTGATATAGATGATAATAAATGATATAATAACAACATGAATTTCACAAGATAATATGGATGATAAAATAAATAATAATAAATGATAATACGAATAAGCATAAATAAATAAATCGAGAAAACATTCTTGTTTTCTCGTCAGCCCTCCACACGTTT
The DNA here is from genome assembly GCA_002806875.1 of Lepidotrigona ventralis hoosana. Lineage (NCBI taxonomy): Eukaryota > Metazoa > Arthropoda > Insecta > Hymenoptera > Apidae > Lepidotrigona > Lepidotrigona ventralis. The sequence goes on along the minus strand of NIPQ01111586.1, from coordinate 9,106 downwards.
TCAAACTTCTGACAATTAAATTCGAAACACACTGTAGAAATAGATGGATATAATATACAAATATATACGTGTCTTTTATCTACTTTTATTTCAATATCACTGAAAAGCAATTTACGCAAAATGACCAAAGCTAGAGGCTGGCTTGCTTCTGTGAATGAAGCTTTTATAAAAAAAATTAAAAAATTAAAGAGATTAAAAAAATATTTACAGATTAGTTTGCTTGTGTCTTTAGTGTCCCCAAAAACGGTAGACAAAGTTATTCGATCACCCTGTATGTATCTTACTCTTGGTATCAATCTTGGTTGAAAGACAAACACCAAATATGGTGGAGGTCTTTCCGTCAGCAAGTTCCCATCTCGAGAGTGCAATAAACAATAAATTCTATTTGTAGTACTCTATTATATCTATATCTCTGACTTTCGAAACTTTCGCAAGTATACACTGTGAGACAGATCCTCGTCGAGTTTAGAGAACTTCTGTTTCGGTCGAAGAGATCTGTATACGTCTCCATGTCATAGAAAGTTGGGAAGATGTTCCCGAGGCATTTCAACGTCTGACGATAAGTGGACTCGTACTACTTCCTTCTCCTTTAACGCCACGTTTCTACAATATCGCGACGCTATGTGCGTCGTATCACGTGCATTATACATATCTCGCCATCACGAGGGACGAGAAATTCTATCAAATTCATTCGACGTTATTATACATATGTATAGGGTGTATAGTTTTTAATTCATTCCCGCGAAAAAAATTTGTTGTGGGGCATCCTTTATCTAACAAGTAGAAACCAGGGTGTCGTATTCATTTTTTTTAAAAAATGGAATTACAATGGAGATTTCTTGCATATTTCTACCTTTTGAAAAATATTAACCTACACGTGCAGGTTGAAAGACTATTAATTTAAAAGAGAGATATTTTAGCTTAAATTTTTTTAAGTAGGAAATAACGAGCTACATTCGTTCATCAGAGCATTAAAAAATTGTATCCATTTGATATTTCGTTTGCAATTTCATACGTTGGTTTATTTACTTTTCATTAGTTTACATTGTCGAGTCTGTTTTTAACGTTGTAACTGTGAAATTAAATTTCAATATATTATATATGTATATTGTATATATATTTAATATATTTATATTAGACGAAAAATTTATATATATACAATATATTTAACATTTGATACATTATAGCTGTGAAATTAAATTTCAATATATTATATATATTCTATATATTATATATATTTAATATATTGTATATATTGTATATATTTAATATTTAATATATTATATTTATATTAGACGAAAAATTTATGTATATATAATATATTTAATATTTAATACATTACAGCTGTGAAATTAAATTTCAATATATTATATATATTGTATATAATATTATATTTATATTAGACGAAAAATATATATATATATGCAATATATTTAATATTTAATACATTACAGCTGTGAAATTAAATTTCAATATATTATATTTAATATTTAATGTATTATATTTATATTGGACGAAAAATTTATATATATATATACAATATATTTAATATTTAATACATTATATTTATGTCAGACGATTTATATGTATATACACAATGTCTATTGAAAGAAATTTAAATATCTTTAATAAATAATAATGAATTATCGCTTAATCCTTAATGGGTTAAGACGTTTTAAATGTTTAGGCGAGAGTGTACTTTTCCCAATGAAAAACATGCCTGATAATGATTTAGATTTTTCTAATAATTTTCATCAAGTTTGAATCACTCGAATAGTAAAAGTAACGTGGATTTATTAATAATTTTTGTAGCTCTAACTGAGAATTTTATTATCTTTTCAGTGCTTTCAAAGCGTGCGACACATTTCAGCATATACTTGTTCCTCGATATAGTAAAGAAATATATACGTATTTACCTCGTGAAAGAGAGACTTTTCTTCTTCTTCGTTCTCTTTTGAAACCATTCGAGCGTCGATGATAAATGAAAAAAATAAATAAATAAACGTTCATTTTCAAATGAGATTCACCCTGTATAATTACGCCTGAAGCTGAAGTTTTTAAATTTTTAAGTTCAGAAAGAAGGACTAATTAACTTGAATTATTCATAATTCGCGAGTAATTACCATTTTTATACTCCTACGCGGACAGGCTATATTACCTATGCCATCGCTATTGATCAAATCTGCGCGGATAGTTCGATCATGGCCGTGCGCGTCATCATCATCGACCGATGGAGGAAACGATTCGCGACGCGACAGTGGAAGTGACGTGGAGTGATTGCGAAAATTGAGGTTTCGCCTCGACGAAATAAATCGCGAAAAAACAGCGGGCTGAGAATCACGTGGGCGATCAAAGAAGCACGCGGCGATCTTTCAAATTTACTCTCGTAGATTGCACATGCAGATGATCCTAATCGAATGCGCGCGCACGCACAACTTTTCAAACGTGCGTCGTACGTGTTGTTGACTTTCGTGACAATTACACGTAGCGCTGAAAATCGGCCAGCAAAACGAATGCGTAATTGAAACATGTAAATAAAATAATTAAAGTAAACATTGAGGCCTGCTGTAATTAAAATAAGAGCGACACGTGGCTGGATAATTAAATGTTGTTGAATCAAATATTATAATATGTTTGGGTGTTTTATTACGTTGGTGGTGCGCTGTGTGCGATGCTTCCATGCATTTCAATGAATTTTTGGAAAGCAAATTCGAATTTTTAATAAATTCACAAATTATATTCGACATGTTGCGTTATATTTGATATAAAAGTTATTCGTGGTTTTATCTAGTATTTCATTTACGTAATACAATAATATTTAAATATTATTTATACTAAACTCTGTTCAATGACATTTTTACGCTCTCGAATTCTTTTAACAAATTAATTTCTAGATTTTTCTGAATATAATTTATGAGTTTATTTTACATTTCGTACATCTTTCTAATATTTCTAAATGTTATTTATTCTTATAATAATATAAATATTACTAATTATTATCATAAATATTATATTACTCATATCTATAAATAATATTTTAGATTTTATTTTTATTACTATCCATTATTATTATTATTAATTGTGAATATGTAATATATATTATTAATATTTTTTATTATCTATTTTCTGACAAACGAATTGAATTCCCAACGAATTGAATATATTCAAATTGAACATAGAAAGGAAGATCGAACTTTAAAAATTTTTTAAAATTTACTCGATCATTTTCAAAATCATTAAAATGGAATTTTGTTATTTTATATATATTTTATATACTAAATATACGTGAAAATGAATATAGATTATCTGAGAATGAAACTTCACACGTTGTTATCAACGTATCATCCGTATAATCTTATCTTTATATTTTATTTATATTTCTATAGTATTGTTATTGATATCATTGCAATAAGCAAAGCTTTGTTTTTCAAGTCCATTATTTCTATCTCGTATTGCGGGACTCGTACGGATTTAATTTAATCCTTTTCACTTCCACGTAGTATCATATTTCATAAATTATTAACTAATTAAACAATAATCGTGCCCGTGTTCGGCAAAACTGCGTTTCCATCATTAATGACTGACAAGTGCAAAATTTTCTCGAAAGATCAATACGTTTGGGACAAAATATACACCAGGACAAAAAGCTGAACATGCGTTAAAAAAAAATAAATAATAAATATACTGCAAGTGTTCATGCAAATTTAGATATTTACGAGTAAAACTGAAGAAGCAGGACAAATTAGCAATTTCAATTTCCAATTTTCACTATAATAATTAATATTTTATCTGAAAGTTATATATTATATCATACTATATGTTATAATATGCATTACATAATAATATATAGATACAATATAATTTATAATAATATAAAAATATGACATAATACAATAATAATGATACATAGTTATATATAAATTTTGATAAAATTTGATTTGTAGAAAATATTTGTAGGAAATAATATAATATAATATATAATATATAATATAATATATAATATATAATATAGAATATATAATATAATATATGATATAATATAATATAAGTATAATATAATATAATATAATATAATATATAATAATATGAATAACATATGCAAAAATATAGGAAATGATATAATAATTAATATTTTATCTGAAAGTTATATATTATATCATACTATGCATTACATAATACTATGCATTAATAATATATAGATACATGTTATAATATGCATTACATAATAATAATATATAGATACAATATAATTTATAATAATATAAAAATATGACATAATACAATAATAATGATACATAGTTATATATAAATTTTGATAAAATTTGATTTGTAGAAAATATTTGTGGGAAATAATATAATATAATATATAATATAATATAATATAATATAATATAATATAATATAAATATAATATAATATAATATAATATATAATAATATGAATAACATATGCAAAAATATAGGAAATGATATATTACATTACATTATTAATAGCACATAATATTAACAAATTTTATATATATATATATATATAATGTACGCAATAATATTATATATAATGACATACATATGATATTTTCCATAAATTTATGTCCAAAGTCACAAGTTTAATAAAATCTGTTGCCGATTATTTGTTTGTGTTATAAGTCAATGAACGTTTCTTTAAAAGATTGTCTTTTTATAAAAAAAAAAAACTTCGATACATATATCTTTACATTCTTCAAATTATTTAATAATTATCGACGATAAAATTTCTCCAAATATTAAAACGGTTTTAATACGCTGGACAATAATACAGTCCAATAATCCAATATTCCAATAACGTTAAATATCGTTATTTACCATCAACATAAAACTGTCTGGTTTACCATTTAATTTTTACTGTATCATAAAGCAAACCCGAGATCTACTTATTCAACAGGCATAAAAATTGCTGTAAAGGATTCGAATATCATCGGCCAATGTCAAAATTAAACAATCCTTTTTTCTTTTTTGATACCGAACAGTTATTGTTTAACGTTTGACACGTTATCGAGAAATCAATATGTTGATTTAATGCCTCCGTTGTCAATAAATTTCCGGTGGCCTTAAACTTGGCGGATCTTAGGATAATTATTATATCGATTGCGGCTTGCAATTATTATATCGATAATTAGCTACGTACAAATATGATGTGTTTGCGTTAATTTGAACTCAAGTGGAAGTAAACAATCCCTTTTTTTAAAATGTGATAAAATTGGGAGAATAACAATAAGTGAATTTGATTAATTTAGCTTCAGACATAGTATAATAATATTGCATAGTACATATGTTCTTCTGATTCTAATTAACATTCAAATACTTTTGTGAGTCACTTTCATTTTTTAAGTATATTACAACATACATATATAATGAATCTTATTTTTTTAAATATATTATAACATATATATGCAGGTATGTATGTACATGTTTTATATATTACACGTTTATAATATATGATTTTACATTTTTATGTTATTTTTTACCTTATTACATGTTTTATATGTACACATAATATACGTATTATATTAAATATTATTATACGTATTACATGTATATGTTCCATTTTTTCTAAATATTTTATTTCTCCTTTATTTTATTACGTGTATTTTGCAAATTTCTACATCTTCATAAAAATTTCTGGAACTTCGAATTTCTTCATAAACATCGGCGATCTATTTGTAATTAAAAAAAACAGGCCGCGAATTTTTATACATCTTCAAATTTTCAATCAATAAATGCATCTATTTTATTCAAACATATTGTTACAAATGAACACTTACATTAGAATATTTTATATTTACATCACTTGCGCATTTTTGTAATTATCAATCGTAATGTATGTTCATCAGTCTGTATCAGCGAGAACTGTGAACTTCTGAAGAAGTGTGATTAAAATGCAAAGTAAAAGATACTACTGAAACTCTTGGATAATCTCTGCTGAATCTGTCGAAGTTAATTTTCATAACTCTAAGATATCTCGAGTTAGTTGCAGGTTTACTGTGAGACGGTATCCGGTTTGCTCTATTTCCCGGCAAAAAAACTTCCCGGCATCGTCTGGCAGAGTAATTTGCATACAGAGCGAATTTTCCCCCCGATTCCTACGTGTTTCTTTTTTTTATTAAATTGATTAATAAATACGTAAAATAATTTTCACATTGTGAATTAATTTCTTGCATNTTTCAACCTTTGTTTAAAAAAAAAAAAAAAAAAAAAATAGTATCAAATTTGAAAAGTATACAGATCGAGTCTATATGCAAAATAGTATAATAATATTGATATGAATAATATAAATTTTTTGTTATTATAATTTTAATAATTTATCATGATAATAATAAATTATACTAATTTTAATAATATTTTTAAGTACAAGGGCACGTGATTCCTTATAAAAAAAATATAGAAAAAAGAACAAAATCTTTCGATTCGAGGTTTTGTTTTTTCGAAAAAATCGAGCTCGAAGACTTATCAAAAATTAATTAAGATTATTCTACGTAATTTTACATAACCTAAACGGTACATAACCTTACATAACCTAATCAGGAGGTTAGGTTCTACATGTGAAAACAGGTAAAAAATATGGGATTAAATTCTTTTGCTGGATGCTTTGTTTTCGAACTTGAAAATCTGTTACATTTATACCAAGTTATAACATATTTAAATCTGTTACATTTATACCAAGTTATAACATATTTAAAATCCATTTTTGACACGTTTCATCTACGATTTACACGACAAAAGTTGAATTGAAAAAATGGTAAAAGCGATTGTAAAACCGAGAAAGACGTCAACGTCAATTAAGACCGAATTGATATTTATAGAACTGCAGGGATTCGCAGTGAACACGATCGTGCATAACTTCTGATGAAAACTTCTTTCTCCAACGTGAAAAATTTCCAAAATATTTTTCTTTTTTTTTTTTCTTAGTTCATCGCTCATCTGTATTTTGGCATTTAAATTTTGATTGTACACGCGTATCGAAGAACGAAAAAGCGGATCAATTATGCTCGTTCAATTAACGGGAATGCAAGGTTCAAAAACGTCACCGATTGCTATCGACGATAACAATTATTAATTCGATTCTCGCCGTGGAAGTGGAGACGCGCGCGAAATTACCCCGAGAAATTTCATTAGTCTACGCGTGGCGAAGTAAAGTCAATGTTTAGAGAGATTCAACGATGTTAACAAAGAGGGATGGAAACAGCCCCTCGCGATCGTTCGATCTTGAAATGAAGCGTTATGTGCGTTTCACGTGAACAAATTTATACAACTGCTCGCATTAACGTTTTGGATATTCGAATTTGTACAAACATCTTATTACAATGTTTTATAATTCACTGAGTGTTGATCTGCTTTGGAAAATTAAGCATCGCGGTTAAAAGTTTTCTTTTTTTTTTTTTCGATCATTTCGTGTTGCGAAAGAAGCTCCTCTTGCATTTGAATAAATTCGATTCAAGTCAAATACTTCGATTTTAATTTTCAAATTTTTCCTGTCAAGATGTAATGAAACACCTACTCACTCATTAATATAATAGTGAAACTGTTGTAATTTTGCAAAAAGAAATCGTACGATGATAAACTTGGATTTGTTTTAGAGCTGGAAGCCTCTACTTTTAAAAACTTTTTTTTTTACACTATGACTACTTTCCTGATCGCTATCACTATTTCTTCCACTGCTTCGATTTCTCCACTCGCTTACAATTAGTAGGGAAATCAACAAACTGAGGGAGTGGGGAGAGATCGATAGAGTGGAGGGGGATAGCGCTAGCAATCAGGAAAGAAACATGAGCTCGCAGGCCGCCAGTTAGCCAACTCTGATGTAACAGATAGTAAAATGAAGACACTTTTCTTCCCAAAAATGCTAGAAACTGTCATACTTATTGAATAATTTTGTCTATGACTGAATCTATTTAATGTTATATTTATTAAAAAATTTTTTTCATGACTGAACCTATAATGAATTTGATAATTATTTCTTTGTTTTCGTAACCTTAATTATTTTTCTATTTCTCCATATTTCTGAAGTGATATATTGCTGATTTATTTATACACTATTATTTATGTGTCTGTTTACTTTTTGAATATAAAGTTAAATATAATAACGCGTTGTAAATTTTTAAATGACAATTTTTAGGTGCATTGTCCTTTTTATTCAAATACATTTTTTTTTCTTAATTGGAAGAAATATTATTTTACGAAATAAAAAATTGTCCAGAATCGAAAGACACGCGCGAATTCTTTTCAACGACAACAGTTTATTTCCAAATTTTTTCTGAATTCGTTTGTACTGAGAAACAATAAAACGTAGAATAAAAAAACAGAAATGTTAAACGATAAAACAGTAAGGGAATATACACTCGTTAAACGTACGACGACCTAATTTATTATGCAAATGATATTATAGTCGTTAATAATACATAGTCATTAATATTACATTGCATGTCGTTCCATGAATGTCGACTATTAGCGGTAAATTCAGAAAATGCATAGAGCACCTATGTATATCGCGACATTTTCAAGTGAAAGAATTTATCAAAAAAGAATTTTCCAACTGATTGACAATAAATTGTAATAATAAATAAGAATAGCAAAGGAATTTTGTACTCGATCAAAAATAAATTATTTAAATGATTCTTTTCCTTTCAAGATTGAGTTTTCTGTAAATTCTGGTTATTTCTTGTTTTTTTTTTTTGGAATTCATTGTAAAATTATAATTCGTTACTAAAATAACAATAAATAATTTAGATAATTTTATGTTAGCAAGAATCAACAGAAGATTATTATATGATTAGAGTCAGTAGATATTATTGATATTGTTTTCTCGATTTGTTACTTGATAAAAATTACTCTAAAATAAAATTGTTAATTAATTGTTATTATTGTATCATTGTTAATAGTTAATTGTAATTATTTAATTTAGTGACTAGAAATTTTGTTACAATATTATATTACACAAGTACAATAACAACAATATTAACAAATACAGTATTATAATAATATTTATTGAAAGTTCGATGATTGACCAATTTGATGAAACAACTATTTTTTTTTCTTTACTTTTACATATATTTCTTACATTATTTACTTCT
>NIPQ01111568.1:0-15105 GCA_002806875.1 Lepidotrigona ventralis hoosana | reverse complement strand
TGATCTCTCGTCGTACGCGACTTCGACCTTCCGGAGGCTATCGGACAAAGATTCTACCGTTCGATCGTTTGATAATGTTGCGCTGTTTCTCGTGACTTCTAAGAGCTGTCGCTAATCGTGAATATTCGCAAAGACTCGCAGCTTCTAACAGCAGCTGATTTCCATTCCGTTTCATTGTACACGAAACGTTCCTCTATTCCATCTATTCGTTGGCGAAACGTGCAGAAGAAGAATTAATGTAACAGCCGAGTGTTATTGATTTACATGATCGNCAGAAGAAGAATTAATGTAACAGCCGAGTGTTATTGATTTACATGATCGGGCCAGTACAGCGTGTCCCTGTCGTAGATCACTCCCGTTTTAACGCCTTCGCTTCGAGAAAGAGGAAAGTTTCGTTTCCAACCCGGTAGGGATCACATCAATTTGACTCGCGGATTCCTGGTCCGGTCAGTTTTACGAGCCGCGAGAACTTTTCATCGTTGTCGCGTCTTCCTCGTCGTTTCTTCGTTCTTTCTCCTCCACCGAGGAGGTGGAACGAGAAGAAGAAGAAGAATCAACGAGACGACCCTAACGGATTGAGGAACGAGAAGAGAACGGGGCGCAAGAGCCGACGAAGCGAGAAGGAAAAAGAAACGCGACCAGTGGCGGGGGACGAGGACGTTGGTACACGCCGGCATCTGATCGGCCGATACAAATAAAGCACAGTACTGCCATCGGTCGTGTAGATATACCGCGAGAACGTGCAGTTCGTAGTTTGTCGCCCGTCGTCGCTCGCGGCTACGACTTCGTGTTACTGGGATAAAAGGTGAACGACTCGCTGGTACTCGCTTTGCTCGTCCCACCAGCAGCATCCCGCTCGACGTTTGGAGGGGTAGCGTCCTTCTACGAAGTCTAACTGAGAGAGATATGCCGGGACAGAGGGAGAAAGAGACAGCTGTCGATGGTCCGGTGGGAAAAGGACGGACTGCGAGAGAGCAGCAGAGTTAAAGAGAGACAGGGGAAGAAACAGAAAGACACAGAATATGAGAGAGAGAGAGACAGTGGAAGGGGCAGAGATCGGTGGAAGGGGGAGGGAGAGGGAAAGCATAAATTACTTGATCATCCTCAAGGTTCGATTCACCGACTGCGTGCATCTTCTCCGTTGCGCCGGCACGCTGTCATTAACGTAATTTTTGCGCGGAAATGTAAATCTGTTCGATGCCGCGAACGGACTCGGCCTGTCCTCGCGTGGGCGTAATTGATCCGTCTAGCGTGGCGATAATAACGACAAACACGAGCACCGCGGATCGGGTAAGCGCGATTTAATGGACCATCCACGGAACAAACGATTTCGATGCTCATCAGGCATCACCGAGGATGACGAGCTTCTTGAACGATCTTTACGAACACCGTGGCGATTTCAATAATCGAGCTCATGGTTTCCGCGGTAATAGACGTTGAAGGATATTTACGCGTTGCCATAATGAACGCAAACGGAAGCACGTGGTGGGCTTGCGAACGAGAGAGATTCTACCGCGCGATTCCTCAATGGCGACGAACGAGCAGCTTTGATCCCTGCGATAGATTCGAGTGGACGAGAGTAAACTTATCTGGCAGATTTCGATTCGTGTTAAATTTAAAAGGAAATTTCGAAATAACTTCGAAACGCACGTTCGTTCGAACGTTGTTCACTCGTTCATGGACGCACGTGTGTTATGAATCTGACGAGCTTACTAGTCGGAATGAGTTCAAGTTAAAATCTCGGTCTGTGGGCGTTTTAAGGGCGTACGAGCAACTATATAATTCCGGTGGACGGTCGGCAGGTTACAAATTTCCATTTTATAGCCGGTGCAGCGGCCAATGTCGAAACTCGATTCGACCGCATAGTTCGGCGATGAACGACGCTCTTCGATCCACGATCAAGGCGACGACGGCGTCCTTTGCAGCCATTCAGATATATCTACTTCTTTACCTCACGCTGCGCGTCAATGCCATATAACATACTACACGACCGATTGTGCAAGAAACGAATAGCCTACCTACTTACTCACGCCGTTTGCGCAATAGCCAGTTTCGAAAAGACATGCCAGCATGAAGCGTCTCGTTCGAGAATGCATCGTTCCATAGAGTGAGAGAGAGAGAGAGAGAGAAAGAGAGAGAGACTATTCACGTCCTGCCGTGGTTGGTCGGTCGACGATTAATTAAGCTGCTCGATTGGGAGACCACGAAACGATACGATGAAGAAGAGGTTTTAAAAAGCACGATTGATTGCTCGAGGCCGGAAGGGCCTTTTAGCCGGGACTTCGCTCCACATTGTTGATGAGAAGCGCCTTTAATTACCGCCGACTTCCTACTCTAAGCTGCCCCCCTTTGCGCGCCTGGGCCGGACTCGTTTCCACAGGCCATAAGCTTTAACACGTTGACGCACAGGTCCATTAGGCGACGGCTAATGACGGAACTAAACGCTGGACATTCGTGGCTAATTTTCGGACGCTTGCATCAACAATATTTTTTTTTTTTTATCCTCGTTTTATGTCTGTTGTAGGTGAGCAACATGATATCGCCGCAATTTTGCAACTGTGACATTGTATATATATCAGCAGTTTTGTACTTTTAACAATACCGTACAACATGTGATTTCGATATTGGAAATGTAACACTCACTGCAGACGTACGATTTCAATCCTTGATGATTTCGTAATGGTTGATTCTGCATTTTTGATTGATGCATTTTTTGATGATACATGCAAACGATTCTGCTAGTGTGAATGCAAGACACAATGCGATATGCGACTGTCATTTCGTAATATTAGTATCGTGCGGTTCAGCAATTTCATAGGTATTCCTAATAATGTGGCAAACGTGCGATACTCGTTGGTAATATCGCAGACGATCGTTGCAATTTCATTTCAACTTGAAGCTATCACTGTTATAAATTTTGCACTCGATCCTTCACGAAAGCTTCCGTCACGTGACATGTGTCTTAACCTAGCGATATATAATGCTTCGTATAATGGAAAACTCGCTGGTCATAGTGGTCTCGATCAGAGGGTCTCGGTGTCCTGTGCGAGGAAAGAAACAAGACGAGTAGAAGAGGAAAAGGGAGAAAGTAACGAAAGATGGAAAGGAGACAAAGGTGGGGAAGAAGAAGAAAAAGGAGAAGGAAGAAGAAGAAGAAACGACAAGGCGATCTTAATCGCGCGGCGCGGACGTGATCCTAGGTCGTCGAAGGACTCGGAAGTCGAGGCGCGCGCGCGTGGAGCCGTGGCTCGGTTTGCTCCACTAGCGGCTGGGAAAAAGTGAAAGACGCTATGGGAGGAGGATGCGAAAGAAAGAGAACGAGGGGCAGGGAACGTGGAGAAGAGAAGAGGATCGTTGGTGGAGCAGAGAGGAAATGAGGAAGAGGAGACGGACGCGGAGAGTATGACGTCGGTGGAAAGGTGCGAAGGCGAGGGAGGACAGAAGGAAATGAACTGAACGGATAGGAGGAACTGGGATGGAACGTTCGGCTGAACGAGGAAACGAAGAGAGACAGAAGGAAGCGTGGACGAGAGGGAGCGAGCAGAAGAATCGCAGAAGGAGCGAGAGACAGATGGTTAGGAGGAAGAGAAGGAGAGTCACTCGCTCGAGTTGTCGAGGCGATTGTGCCGATGTGCGTGGCAAAGTTTTGCGCCGGGCTCTCCCTGACCTAACCACTTCGTCTCTCTCTCTCGGCTCGGCGCGACTCGGCTCGTCTGTCGAGCGTGTCACCACGCAAATTGACTGGTCAACCATTCCCCCGACACCGTTTCCGACTAGTATAAAAAATCCTTGCTCCAACTACCCTGATCTCACGGACTGCATCTGGACAATGCTTTTTTTCTTTTTTATCGCGAGTTGGTCACAGTCTGTTAAAATTGTAGAACCTGATAGATTTAAAAACACTAAACGTCTTCCTGTGCTTGGGATAACATTTGAAATTTAATTACGTGGCTGTAACGAGTCGAGGAGAAGATCGATTAAGTGTATATAAACAACCATAATGGGAAAGACGCGCTTTAGAAGGGCTGGATTGCCGCCTGAGTCGGAACTCCCGCGAGAGTAGCCGCTTTCAGCAAGACGCAGCGCGCAGCCTCTAGGTCGGCCGTTCACCCTGTCCCGAGAGCCGAGACTCGCGGCCGGCAATGCTGAAACTCGATCGAATTTCGCTGTTGGCCGCGAGCAGCTACGAATCGCCACGGCTGTTCACCGGGAAATACGCTTCCGGGAAAGCGGCCGGGGAAAAAAAACGATTCTCAAGCGATGGAGGAAAGGAGAACGTGAACGCGCGGATGTTCCTCGTCGGGAGGACGGGAACGCGGTGGAATCGAGCCGGCTGCGTCGTCGGTCGAATACCACTGAATCGTGTCGGTTCGACGCGCGGGGCGACATTGCTTTTTATCCTGGCGCACTCGTCGTCGATCGATCGTCAGCCAACGATTCGTCCGGTAATAAAGATCGTCGAGTGGAATTCTTTGGCTGCAGGCAGTTCCGCGATCGATAGGCTTGCGGATAAACGTGCACGAGTCCGAATGAGAGTCGAATATGTCCCAGTTGATATTTCCGTTTTTAATCAGAATTTCATCGTTTTCGCGAATCTTCGTGGCGAAATCTCGAATGTTCATTCCTGTAATCGCGCATCGCGAATCACTTGAAATTTCGTGAGATGCTCCGATCGAAAAAGATGCTTCCGTTTTCACGAAAAATAGGCAAACGCTCGATGTTTGTTGAGACAAACGTCCACGAAGGGTGGATGATCGGAGCTCCTATAATTTCTTTGTCCTCCGCAACGATGTCTGGTATAAATTGATTCCTCAATGCCCCATCGGACGTGCTCCAGGCGGCATTTACCAGCCACGATTCTCCGTCGATTCGTCACAGTTTTCTACTTCCTGTTTTGTATCTTTACCCGCGAGACCTCCAAACGATAAACGTTTCTATCTATCGTGCCGTCTGAATTATCCTACGATGAGTTACATCTTTGGAGATGTTGTTCACGAGCCGAGGCAAAATAAGCGAGGAAAAAGGGTATCGAATAAAGCGAAGAAACTCGTCCAGATTCAACACGGGCTGACCCGCTTGCTGTTAATCGAGGCCCAGCAGCCCGATACTCTTTTTCAAGGTAAAAAACCGTGCTGACCGTGTGATACCTTCCCCTCCTCCCCACACTCGCCCTTCCCCCTCGGCGGTCCTCCGCCCCCGTGCCCCCGCTGTCGATCGACCGGAGCCCGTTTCTTGCGAATCGATTCAGCTGGATCAGTGACCTGAAGTCGGGGCGCCATGCCCCGTGTTCCATCGATACGGGCTCACGAATTATCACCCGTCCTTTCGTGTTCCTGTTTATCTTCCTTGCTCCTCTTACCATTACGCCTTGTCTGCCTCTTCGTCTTCTTCTTTTTCTTCTTCTTTTTCTCTTTCTTCTTCCTTTTTTCACTCTCAGCTGTTCTCTCGCCTAGCGACCGTCTCTAGTCGTGAAGCTCCGAGCTGGTAGCTCGAGAGGGAGACGCGGAAAGTACCGCGGCGATTAGGCCGCCGATTCACCAATTCGGGATTCTACGGCCGGAGCGGCTTGAATAGGGAACTGGTGAATAAGTGACGATAAGTAGGTAGATGGGTAGGTAGGTAGGCAGAATGGATAGGTTGGTTGGCTAGTCGGCTCGTTAGGTTAGGTGCGTTGACCCGCCTGGCGTGTTCGCTGTTCAACTAGAGACAGATAGAGAGAGGGACGGCGGCGAGGAGAGCGGTGAAAGAACGAGACGAGCGGATCCTCGGATAACGATAGAACGAGATAGTATGATCGGGAATCGTGCGAGCACGAGGGGGGCATTTGGCCGGGCGGACGGAGGGGAAAGGTTGCCAACACGTCAAGTCCGCGAGTCTCCTTCCGCGGCTGATCGCTCGAGCCCGAAAACCGAACAAAGAACGTTGAACTCCGCTGCCTTTCGGCTGGCGTTTGCACGCTCGACCCAACTCTCCGGGGATACGGTCATCGTGTCACGATCGAGGCCACCGTTCGATATGAACGGCACGCGTCTCGCTCACCGATCGCTTCCTCGACGCGATTTATCGGTCCAGATTGAATACTCTTCGTCTCTTATCGGATCTTCATAAAAATGCATACGAATATCTTCATATGTATATGTATATTGGATACTCTTCGTCTCTTGTCGGATCTTCATAAAGTTACACATTATATATATATATATATATATATATATATATATATATATCTTCATAAAGATCTTCATATGTATACATATATATGTATAGTACTAATATTATACACATTGCAATTATACACATCACAGTGCAATGTACAAATGTTACGCTCGCATTGGACGCGATCGTTCTGAACAAGTTCACAAAGTGAAGGAGTATGTAAATGCCATGCAATTATTCTGGGGGAATTTTTCACGTCGATCAGAGTTTCCGTCGATTTCACGAAAATATATCCCGGAATTGAAAGAGGCCTCCGAAAGGAACATCCGGCGATCGATTTTTTAACACCTTCGACGCACTCTCTCTTTCCGCCTGTCACGATTCTGTTTTACTTTCCCCGCGCGCGAAAAAAAAAGCGAAAGAAAGAGACGGAATAGAAGGAGAGGCTTCCTCGTCGGGGGAAAGTGAAATCGACCGACTGCACGGTTGCACGCGTGTTCACCTTGTACATTGCTACTGCCTGTCGCGTATATCAACCCCGGCCAATGCTAACATTAATAATGCAACTCGCTAATTTCCCTGCGTGCAGGCAGAGAAAGGTTAGAGAAAGCGTGTGTATCGTGGCGCGATTCGCGAGAAAACGCGCGCCCGCGCTCGGAGCACTTTCGAGAGTGAACGATGTGCGAAACGTTTTGACGATTGCATGGAAAGTGTCGAGAAAAATCGAAGAACGTGACGGACAATACGATAAATCCATCATATTTGCATCAGATCGATAAAATATCTCGGTAGTATAGATGTAGAAACGTGTTTTTCGTTCGATTGTATTAAGTAGACGCGACGTGACGGGAACGTTTCAAGGTAGATATCATGTTTTACGTTCAAGAAATTACTTTATTCCGTCATTTCATTACCGATTTAACTATCCCCGACTCACCAAACAAGTGTTACGTGACGCCCGTCACATTCATCGCATATCCTCCGTAAAGGCATCTTCTTGTTCGTGTCCGTACCATTTATCTCCTCGTCGGACAAACCTTACCGTTTACAGGGTATACAAAATTAACAGCGTCGACCATTTGAAGAAACAACAATATGGAGTCGACAGGAGAGTAATCAACGTAATTGGACCACCCAGGGATTCTGAACGAACATTTCCCACGAGTGTTCTTCCTTTCACGAATAAAACAAAATTTCCTAGTAAAAATGAAGATTTTAAAACTGTAAATAATTTCATTCAAAATTTTTTCTATTCAGATCCTATTCTATTTATCTCCTCCAATATAACATTTTACGCGCTATTTTATTGTTCGGGCCAATGATTTAAAATCACTCAATTTTTTTTTTTAGTATTAATCATCGAATTACCATACCCTGTCACACTTACTGCACACTTTGCGAAAAGTAAATGCACGTTCGGAGGAAGTAGCAAATGGATAAGGAGAAGTCTCTGAATCGAATGCAGGGGGTAGAGCAGTCGGCACAGGATGTCAAAGAGCATCAGCCCTCGGGCTGGTGTGTGCGAACGCTCGTCACGCACGCAGAACTGTTGTGCAGAATTCAGCGCGCATTTGCATCCCGGGCGGGCGTGTGTGCGGCGTGTGTGCACGTGTGCAAACGTGGCTGGTCGCGTGCATCGACGCGCGAATCGCGGCGCGCTGTGTGTGCGTGCACCCGGCTCGATCGGCTCGAACGCGTGATCGGCACGCGAGTCGAATCTCGATCGGTTGGTGCGCGTGCGCTTCGCTACGCGACCGGACAGCCGGTCTGCGACGCGACCACGAAACAGGGTCGAACGATCCGCACCGCTAACGATCGGCCATTACACGAGAGTGAAAGAATGGACGAGTCTGCTTTGCCTGACAGCGCGCGATCCGCATGGAATCGGGGTCATTAGCGACGTTCGTGCCTCGATCGCGCGAATTTCTGGGGTCCTGCGGGTGGCTACAGGTACATATTAATTAGAGATTAACTCTCTGTACGAGTGTGTGCGTGTATCTGATTGCTGATGATAGTCGTAATTGATTGTTGGGTGTTAAACGCGCCCGCAGGCACGTAGCTTCTTTTCGTGATAAATATTGGGAGTGATTATAGTAATTCCCAATGCTGCTCATTGAATTACACACATAAAACATAATGTAACGCTTCGTGTAATGACGAGATTGAGCTAAGGATCTGTTTATACAGATTACTGAAGCTGCAGAAATTCCTTTCGCTACGTCTAACGTTTACACCATTATCTCATAACGTAGGTATACAAATTTTGATCGTCTTATCCTACGCAGAAATATAGAAATTTATAAATATAGGTAGTCTAGTCGTATTTAAAGAAATATCGTGAGGATTGTTTTGTATATTTTTACATATCATTTGCATCTCGTATCACTTTGAATACCAAATGCATAAATATCCGCAAATCGGAGACTGCTTTGTCCGTAAATAATACAATTTACAATCAAAATATCGGGAGTGAAAATTTCATGCAAGAATGCTGGTTGGTAGTTTCAACACTACTGTCTCGCGTGCAACTATGTGCTCTGTGCACAAGCTACTTTGAAATTTCCGCTATCTACCTGCATATGTAACGACCTGTAACAAAGTTTCCACAGTTCTGTTGTATGTGTACAATGTCTTACTCTATTTTTATTGGTTTATCGGGCGGAATGGGACACCCAGTAGTGCATACACATATGCAATACTGTAATCACGAGACGCACACAACAGACAACACGTGCTTATATAACGTCTCAATGCGAATCATTATGCGTCTTCCACGCCCTTTTCATTCATCGATCGAAAGTTTTTCCTTCTTCGTATCGATTCCTCGGTCGGTGAGTTCTAAATCTTGAAAATTCTTTAAACGCTGATTTTCTCGATTTCTTCGTCAAAGAAGTGTAGGGAGTGTAGGGAAATTCAAATTTCCTACCGCACAGCGTCAACAGAGGGATGGACGCGATTAAAATTCGACTCGCTACAGGGTTGATCAACAAAGGAAGACGATGGCGCGGACTCGGATTGTCGGACAGAGGCAAAAGAAAGTGCTTCGGTTTCTGGCGAGCGTGGTGAGAAAGAAAAATGAACGCCGCGAAACGGAGGTGCGGAAGGAGATCGCCGTCCAGTCTAGCGAAACTGGCACAGTGTCAAGGTGCCTCGCGGGCACATTTGCTTCAGCAGACCGCTGAAGAGGGGCGTGCAGAACGCGGAAGGAGTGGGAGATGCATCGTGGTCACCCTTCCACCGTTCGCCGTTTCACCACCGAGCGTGAACGGAGAGCACAGAGCCGGTCGAAGCGAACGAACCGTGAGGCGGACTTTCACGGGGCTTTCTTTCTTCTTTCGCGGCCGACTTGCCATTTGCTCGTGTTTGTGCCACTAGTTCGCTTTAAACACGGCCGAGATATCGCCGCGTCGTGTTCGACCACACCACGTCGAACTGGCATCCGGGGTGAAAGGCAAAACGAGGCACACGAAAGACGAGAGTCGATTTTCCATGGAAATGAAAAGCCAGGCGACGCCTTTCACCAATATGCTCGCCTCTCTTCCTTGCACGCTGCACTTTCTTACTTTCGTTTTGTAATACTTGCGTCCACGTATACACGGAGCTGACGTGGCTTGGATTGGCTCGACGTATATGTCCGAGATACGAAGGCCATACATTTCGAATTGGATGGGATATTCGAACGATTTATTGAGAGGGGGAAATATGACGGGACGAAGTTCAAAAGACAAGAGGACATTACACCGTGAAGACGACTAAGTTACGTCAATTATCGCGGCGAAACTGCTAAAAAATTCATATCCAAACATACCGATGGATACGAGCGTGGTTCGTAACGCAGTCACGTAACGTCCTCGAAAATTGAATTCTTCCGTGTACCATGGCTAAAGCATTCCGGACACCGTTCCCGGTATGTCGTTCATGAAGAAATTACAGCATCTTGTTATTCAATGATTATTTATAGCAAACGAGGCGGGTGTGGACGGAGCGTTCGGCCATTTCTTCGCCTCTTCGGGATCTAGTTTCGCGACGCGAGTCGAATTCATAGACAATTATTAAAGTTTAAATTTCCTACGACGTCTCATCTTTGTCGAATTCGAACGTTTTTCCATTCTTTATTCCAAGGGAAGAATACGAATATGAAAAACCAAAATACCTCTATGAAAAACCAACGAAACATATCGTCTTCGCCTAAGATCGAACAGTGCAAAGAGAATGGGACCTGAAAAGGGCACAAGAGACGAGACTTTGGTGGGACTTTGGTGGCGATTCCGCGGTACCCACGAAATGATATTCAGTCGTGTGTTTCGACAGGCCGGGTGTCGTTAACCTCCCGTTCGGTTCGTTTCCCACTAGCGGGGGAACAATTGTCCGATCTAGGACTAGTCGGTCGCCACTTGGACGCCCACTCGTCCAGGACTATTTCATGTCTGCGAGCGTGTCCCGTAGGTTGCGAATTGGGCGTTGTCCTCCGCTTGCTTCCTCCTGGCGTGTCTCAAGCCGGGCGACGAGCTCGCGTGTGGAATGCCACGTGGGATTCACGGAGAAAACCTTTTTTCCCTCCCACCTTTCTGATCGGGTTTCGGTGGGTTTGCCGCCTCGAGCGCCGAAACGATGCCTTCTCGGTGGAGAAGGGCACGCTCGGAGGAGCGGGACGGCGGTATGCATAGAGGATCGGGAGGGAACGGACACGGTCGCGAGCAACTGCGTGTGTGCACTCTGAAAATCCAAGGGATCCACGTGGATGGCCCAAATGTTCGGCCAAGAGTGTTGCAATCTTGCGCTCCGGCCCCGTTCCTTTCTATGCTCTTCCCGGGTCCCCCTGGGAGCTCCGCCTCTCCTCGCGACCGTCCACGATAAATCTCCGCGTGATTTCTCACGGTGAACGGGCGAACGACCCGTGGGTGGATGATGGTTATTTTTAACTATTCGACCATTGAACTATTTGACCGTGAACTACGCATCTAACCGGGAACATACATACATACACACACACATACACACATACATACATACATACATATAAATACACACGCGCGGAAAGAAGCGAGTCAAAGCGAAACGAAGAGGAGGAGAAACGGTGTAAAGTTAATTAGAGACGTGGCTGGGAAGCGACAATGTCAAGAGCAAGAGGTTCTGTAACCTCCTTGCGCGCGTAGAACAATGCATCGCGTGCAATGGCGCGTTTCGTAATCGTATCGGCGTGGCGCGGCGTGGCGCGGCGCACGGTAGGTCCGAAAACAGTTTCAAGGCGGAAATTTACGACCTCGTTTACCCGACAGGACGGTAGTTTGCAGCGTGGTTAAAGGCGAGCCAGCGTGTTGTTGAAACGTCACGCAAGACGAGCTTAGCTGTCCGCGGTAACGTGCACTAACTCTGCAGCTCTGATCTATGGTGTCAGGGTCCGCGGCTACCACGACTGATCGCTCTATTAGAGCTTACGGACCGATCGTTCAACCGAGCGGCCTACTTTCTTGAAAATCGTAACTCCACCGAGATATCGAACACCGTTAGCCGGGACGTGCGCCGCCTCATCCGGATATTTGCTCGACAACTTTTAAACCTAACCTATATTCCTCCGCCTTTTCAATTATTTTCTCTCTGTATCAGCGGCAAATGTTTAGACTTGCGTGCTTATTCTTACGAGTGATCGTGCGATAGCAATTTAATACTCGAAATTGGAAGAATCCGTTGTGTCGATCTAGTCATAGTCCACATGTAGGAACATGTGGTATAATTTATACGTAATACGTATCCATTTTACGTCGTCAAGTCAAGAAGCAGCTCCGTCAGTCGAAAAGAAAAAAAAATTAACCTTCAAGGTCTAAATAGTTCGATACTAAGTTCGAAGCTCAGTCGCATAGATCGAAGGATATACCTAAATCCCCGAATGCCAAAAATCAAAAACAAAGTCGTTGAGTGTTCGAGGTCCTGCCAACCCCCAGAAGTCATCGATGACGGAGGAGGGATGACGATCGAGTCGATCAAAAGCGGCAGAATAGTTTCGAAGGAAGGCAGAGAGTAGATCTGTTGCGATAACAGTTAGCGGACGCAACGACGTTTCACAGATTCGTATGCAAATGGCGCGAGCGAGTTGACCGAGTGAGAGAATAGCGATGGGGCGAGCGGCGGCGGTGGAGCCGGTCGAATCTCGAGTAAAATCTCGCGGCAGAAGAAGAGGCGAGCAACGGTAACCCATTGTATCGAACGGCCGGTTCCTTTACGACTGGTTTCTCACGATCGGTCAGTCGGCGGATAAGCCAGAGGCGAGCAAACGGGGCCTGTCGCGATCCCTCTCGCGAGGATGTACCCCCGGTGCGTGCAACTGGGTTTACAGCCGGATGCAGGCGGCGAGGTCGCGGCCACACACAAGCGTTACACACGGCACGATGGAACGCTACACGCGGCGAGTGTAGTCGAAGCGGACTCGGAGCGGAGCGGAGCGGAGTCGGGACAGGACAGGAGAGTACGGGGCGAAGCCGGATTTCTTTTCTCGTTGCCGGAGCCGCTTGCCGGCGCTCGCACGCGGCCACGGCTAACTGTATTTTGACTTTGTGGCCTGAATTGCGGTAACACGGTAACTGGCTCCATCGCGCGCGACACCCTGAAGTAACGGGCCATATCTCGAACAGCCACGCTCTTCAGGCTTTTACGTAGCGTATGGAGCTACATAAAAGGCACTCTCACGCGCTGCCTCCGTGTCGACGTGCGTGTACACACGCGCGGTTGGCCACCAGTCGGCCGCCAAACGCTACCGATACGCCGCCGACGGTATGGAAGCAAGCACGATGGACAGATGGCTTGATACCAGAACGTACAAGGAGCAACGAGGAAAAAGCGCTCGACGGAACGCCGCGCCGTGCCGCGCCGGTATCGTTGGACGCGAGAACGTGAAGAGAGACGGAGGCGAGCGTGCTCGAGCGCAGGTAGGTAGCGTGCAAGAGCGGTGGCGGTTTGTCAGCGTGTGCTCCAACACGAGCTTGGCTGTATATACGCTCGTTGTTGCATCGCGAGTGTAGGTACAGTTAGGTAGAAGGTGGCCACCGGCTCGACTCTGTAGGTCGAAGCCGCGGGACGCGCCGACCAACTCCGTATATCCTTCGCATCCGGGGGATCGTCTTCGAGGCGACAGCAGGACCTTGGGCCTTAACCCACTCTCGCTGGGAAAGGGACTTGCAACGTAAACGCTTCCTCGCGTCTCCTTTCCGTGGGGTCTCTTCCGCGTTCACCTTCTCGCCGACACCAATCGCTGTCTTCGCAGAACTCTGCTGCGTGTTTCTTCGTCGATCCTCGCCAGATGCGTTTATCGATCGAGGCACAATAGCGCGTCGCAACTACAAACTAGCAATTTTGTTCGTTTCATCAGCTAGGAAGTAGAACTCTGAATTTTCTGACTAAATACATTGGTTGCTCAACATTCCGACAATAGTCGTTTAATCGGTAAATATATATCGGTAAATAAATATCAATGGACTTGGGATTGAAAATGGAATCGTCTTTTGATCTTTGTCAGTGGCAACGATCGACGTTACCTGCGTACGAAAGAATCTATCACCGAAGGATCACGTGCCACGGCACGCGACACTCGGTTTCCGAGCACGGTGCAGGATCAGGAAGCGTAACCGAGATGGACCATACCAGACTCGTCCCTACTCTTCTCATTGTTCTCACCCCTTTCTTTCCGCGCGTCTTCCTGCGTGGAAAGAAAGGTGCAGCAGCTGTTTCTGCCGCTTTCTCGAGAACCCTTTCTCGGCCGACCTCTGCAGAAGGCAGAGGATGTTCTTCCGGGATCCTGTGTATTCTGTGTATATTGCATCGGANCCCCCCCCCCCCCCCCCCCCCCCCCCCCCCCCCCCCCCCCCCCCCCCCCCCCCCCCCCCCCCCCCCCCCCCCCCCCCCCCCCCCCCCCCCCCCCCCCCCCCCCCCCCCCCCCCCCCCCCCCCCCCCCCCACGACCGGCTTTGTCGTCCATATGGCGCTCCACGTTCCACGCCTCGCGATCCGCGGGATCGTTTTCTTCGTGGAAACGCTCAAATTTGATCTACGAGATCGATAGGGAGCTTCGATGGGAGACCCGGAAGTCGCTGGCTCCTCGGCCCACGCGACGCGAGACTTCTGCCGCCACGAGGACGCGAGACCAACGTACCTCAAGGCGGAATAATTATCAGTGATATTCGATCGACGTTCCTTTCATCGACTCCAGTTGCCGTGCTTGACTGTAGAGGAACGTCTGTCTATTTCTTCTGCAGAATCACGACGGACGAATAGAGCAACGTGATTTTCTGTTGTACGGTCTAATAGAAAAGTTCAAGGAAGCCCTTCACAGTTTACAATGCAGCGCGTGATGGAAGCTTATCGATTTCATTTCCATACTCGCGCAGTCTGTTGCCCACACTGGTCTGTTACTAGTTTTCTTTCAACTCTTCACGATCTTTGTACATACGACTTTAAAATGGGTTTCTTTCCGACTCGTCCACCCCCGTGGATTCGTTGACCAAACAATGAATTTCTCGATCGACGTCCAGCCGATTCTTTCGGGAAGAATCGGCATGCAGATGTCCAGCGGTCACTGCGGCGGCGACATGGAAAAACGGTCAGCCGGTTCTGCCAGGAAAAATGTCTTTTTAATTGGCAATTAGCCGCGTCATGGACCCTTTCGCATCTGTCACACGGCCACGGATGATCTTTCAACGGCGGACATAGCCGCCCTCGAGTATCCTCGAGACGCCTGAATGGATCGGTTAACTAAAAAGCCGCCACAGAATGACGGTACATTCTTCGTTAATCCCTGGGACACGCGTTTCCTGCGTTTCTCGAAGAGTGGCCACGCGAGAGTGGCGAAAAAAGAAGAAAGGCCACGCGGCACGACGTGGACGATGGCCCGCTGGACATTTTTCATACCCTAATTTGACAGACGGGCGTGTGGCCATCGTGCCTCTTGCCATTCTAAGGA
>NIPQ01111547.1:0-14837 GCA_002806875.1 Lepidotrigona ventralis hoosana | reverse complement strand
CTCTGCATTTTTTTAAATAATGAGAAAGAAAGAAAAATAGATTAATTTTTGCAATTAGAATAGAGATCTTCAAAACAATTTTTCTACAACAAACCAAGAAAAAGACAAAAAATAAGAAGGAAAATATACAATTTTGTACATAATTCGTACTAATAAATAGAACAAAAATCGAACAAAATGAACTACACCTTTATCAAACGAACCCTTGAAATTCTTTAAGCAACGAAAGAAGAGAAAAATAAGAATAAATTAATTCTTGTAATCAGAACAAAAATATAATTATGTAATTCACGCTAATAAACAGGACAAAAATTCCAAAATGAACCACCCCTCTTTTAAACTTTTTTAAGTTTAGCAGCTAACGAAGAAAGAGGAAAACAAATAAATAAGTAACAATTAATAGAAAATAGAGAAATTCGTGTTGCTCGTGAAGAAAAAGCAAAATGAGGAAGGAGGAAAGAAAAAAGAAAAATTTGTTTCTCGTGGCGGAGGCTCCGGTCCATTACACGCGGCTAAGAATGCATCAAAGCGGGCAGCGCGGCTGCTCTAAAAGCCTCGGCGGATCCCGATTTCTGACCACCGTCGAATTCCCCGGAAGCCTTTGGGGACCCGGCGAGAACGCTTTCAACCGTCTCGCACGTCCACGCGTAGAGCCACGCCACCGCCTGCGAGGTGGTTTGTAACCGTGGGCGGAAAAGCTCAGATCAATATCAAGCGCGAATTGGAACGTTACGGTGGTGAAAATCGACCCGTGACCTAGTGTGGACCCGCCCGTAGGTGCCGGCGTAACCGGTGGCGCCATCCGAGGCACATGAAACACGCGTTTCATCCGCGCAAAACTTGACAACGCACGTACGCAACGCACGTGCGTACAAGCGAAAGTTCACGTCGATCAAAAGTCCACGCCTAGGAATTCAACACGTTCCCCGAGAGCATCTTGTCTACAAGGGGAGAGAGAGTTTGTCGAAGGTTTCCCTTCAGCAGAGAAATTCAACTCGATTAATCCTCGGATAAAATTTCCGCGACGATTTTAATTGTCGTGGAAGAACATTCTCGTTTGTCAGCAATTACTCGAACAATATCGTTCCTAGTTTTGTGTACGCCTGTCTAAAATAATTTACAGATGTAAATCAAGCGGTGCGTTTCTGTTAATTTAATAATCGACGATCGATGACAGATCTTAATTGTCGTGGAAGAACATTCTCGCTTGTCAGCAGTCCCGTTGGTTTCTAATTTTATCTACGTGTGTCTGAAATAGTTCAGAGATATAAATGAAGTGTTGCGTCAACTTAATAATCGATGATCAATGATAGATTTTAATTGTCGTGGAACATTCTCGCTTGTCGGCAATTACTCGAGTAATATCGTTCCTATGTTTTATGTACGTCTGCCTGAAATAATTTACAGACGTAAATCAACGTGGTACGTTTCTGTTAATTTAATAATCGACGATCGATGATAGATCTCAAGAACATTCTCGTTTCTCAGCAATTACTCGAGTATATCATTCCTAGTTTTATTGTCTAAAATAATTTAGAAACTTAAATCAAATAGTACGTTTTTGTCAACCTAATAATCGATGATCAGTAACAGAACTGAAATCAGAATTTGAACGAAATTGTTACAAATTTTTAATATTTATCACGTTTGTAAATCTGTGTCTCATATTTTTTGGTCTGACGCAAAAATTATTTTTATCGTCATATTTTTACGGCAGCGTCGTATTTACTGTTTAATTCACTGTTATGTAGTTAGGTCGAAGTTGCGTTAAATTTCGCATCGCTCGCTATTTATTTATATTATTATTACTTCCGTGTGACTACGCAAACACACTTCCAGCGTCTTAATTCCAACTCGCGGAGTTTGTTGAAGGTCTCCTTGCCCGACTGCTGCAATTTGGTTAATTCTCAGCCAGGCTTTTAATTCCCACGGAAGGAAATTCTCTCATTTTACTGTGCTACGCTTTCATACGCTGAGCCGATCCGATTATTTAAGTAATATCGCTGGCACGCTTTAGTTTTTACACGCGACTCAATAAAACAGTTAAAAGACGTAAACAAAGCAGAACATAGCATTCTTGATACATTATGAATTTTAAGAGCTAGTGGATTTTGATATATGGAACAGTTAAAAATGAAACGAAAAATTGCACAGACACATAAAATATCCAAAGTATATCTTGCACGATGACGCGACAAAAAGATTCTCTACCGAGATCCTAGTTTTAATTACGTATATTTCCAAAGATACGAATTTGCATAAAAATTCGTAATCTGATAATTGTATTAATGTACCTATAATCTATAATAGGCATAAACAGAAGAATATTGCTCGATTCAGTTCGTTATTGAACGAAGGTTTCTGAAAAAAATATCAGGCAGCTGTTCCAACAGAATGGCTACAAGAGATACTTTTATCACTGTGTTTATTTATTTACTAATTAATGAAATTCAAGTATATGAAATTTCCTGTCATTTGTACTGTCTGCTGTTCTCGTTTAATATTCACTACTCTCACATTTGATGTCGCGAGAATTCATCAGATGTACAAATATATTTTCCGATACTTGGAGTCGAGATTGCTTTTCTAGTAGAATGTGTACGTATCTGGCCGGCCGTAGGACGATGAGCGAGATCCAAGTGAATTGAAGAACCGGATGGCGGAAACGATTGACGTGGGCGTTAGTTGCATGAATGGGGATATTATAAAGGATTAGAAACAAAGTGGCTGGAGGCTTTCTATTGAAGGATAATACCGAGATATAATATAACTTGTGTCTGCGATATGCACAAGTGACGCAATCTTTGTCTGCTTATCCAATACTCTGTTGAGACTAGCAAGATTGTTGATATCTATAAGATGTGCTCGTTGTTCTCAATGTTTTGTGCTTCTTACCAATAACTTTTACTTGCTGAATCATCTCAGTAACGATAGTTTTAACTCGACACTATTAACAATAGTTATTAAGGTGACGTGAATTATGTATTAGTGACGAAATTGGTCCAATAAGTGACAGGTTGTAGATGTATTGTACAAACAGTTCTTTGCAATTTTACAATTCTTGTAGATTGTACACGTCTACGCAATAAGTACCATAAGAAGTGTTATACTTTGAATATTTTCTACGTTACGTGTATTGTGTACATTTTTGTAGCTTCAAATTTCCCATAAATTCATTCTACTTTCAATTTCTTTAACATATCTTCCATTCATTTCTTCTGTTTCGGATTAAGAGTACCAAAAATGTATTCAAGTTCAGATTCTCCAAACTGTAAATCGAATTGATAGATTATACATACGCATATGTTACATATAGCGTTAATCACGAATGTCAAATAATTACCATTTTTCATTTATCTAAATTTATCTAAGGGAACTCTTTCGTTGAAGAATTCCACGTCGAGTTCAGATGCAAATATTTTCGCAAAGGTAAATTCATCTTGTCACTTGTTAAATATTAAGTACACAAGTGGTCCGGCATTCTGAACTACAAAACACAGAATAATCACAACTCGAATCACCGCCCGGCCATATTTCCTCCGCGTCTTAATCAACTTTATCGCAATCACCGCCCTAAATATTGACCTGCTTTCGAGAACGGGCTGGTTCATCAGGGGAACTCGCTACGATTGAGTCGCACGCGCCGTTGTGTATCGCGTAATGGGCGGGCAACTTACGTTCCAGCTACTTATTTGCACAAGGAAAGTTCCGCGTGCACGTGAAGACAACATATGGCGAACGCGAGTTGGGGAGGGAAGCCGCGGGAGGATTACTATTAGAATAGACCTAACATTAATTCCGCATGCGGTAGATTAGGACATTCGCTAGGTTTCCCCTTCTGCCACATATTTTCCCTCGGGTTCCTCCGTTAAACGCGAGGATTATTTAACTTCTGCCAAGCGTCTTGTACCTTTGTTCACGTGCTTCCGTTTCCATTCACCGTGGAATAATTCCCTCGCAACTTCGTTCTGCTATTTTTCGTTTGCCCCTTTAAACTCTATCGACACATTTTGCGATAAGCTGAAGCTTGCAAAGTTCCTTGAATTTTGAAAGAACGTGAAACTCTCTCGCTCTAGCTTTAAGTGAGCCACAGCTCTACTCGGAATATTAAGNTTTTCTTTTTTTTTTTTTTTTTTTTTTTTTTTTTTTTTTTTTTTTTTTTTTTTTGGTCATGAAAGTTGAACGAAATTTTCGAGTGCTGTTCTTTGTCGTTAACCTCGATCGATTTCCTCGGAGAGGCGAGAGGAAAGATGAAAATCATCGTTGCTTGTGAAATCGAATCGAAATTCTCAGTCACGTGTCCCGGATTCGATTGTGCTGTTGAAACGTTGTCACTCTGACGCAACTAAGCATCGCTGGGTCAAAGTTTCCAGGCTTTATTATCGATCTTATTGTATTTCTAATAAACCCTCTAAATGGATTTCTTGAATCTATTTCAAGTCACAGCGCTTCGTACATTTTTTTCTTTTTATTTTATTTGTTTCAAAAATAGTTGATCAAAAAAAAAAAATCGACGTTTTTCTTCAACGCTGTTAAACTCGAGCGAAAGTGTGTCGATGCAAGTTTCGTTTCACACAGCTGAACTTTATACTCGTTGTCTGACCGCGGTTGATATAATCTACTTTGAGTGTACTCTCTACTCTGCGAGCTTCACAAGCATTTTTCTCGATTAATCGTCCCGTATCTGGCTAGATTCACGATCGATTCGTTTCCTTTTTTTTTTTTTATTTACTTGTCTCTGTCTATGTTTTATTTATCTCAAATTGTCAGAATTTGAATTTTAATGGAAGTCGAATTTTAATCATTTCCGAAAGATAATGGTTTCCAGATTAGCTGGCATCAATGTTCTACGCACGATGAATACGTAATTGGAATACGATGCGCCTTTAAGCGATACGGTCATGCATCATTAATGCACTAATGAAAGTACAATTGATATTCCCATCTGTCGATTTCTGTATGCTAACGAGCTTGTACGGTGTCTTCGTATATCGTTAATCTTCATCCATATTGCCTTACGTCTGTTATCCATTCTTCGAATTGCAATATCCGAAATTTGAATATCGCGATCATGCAACGGCGTCGATTATTTCGTGCGAGAACGTAACGTTGTATCGTCGCTCGACGCTACGCAACGAATTATACAACCCACGTGGACCAAATAGAATTAATGGAAGCCCCACCAAGGTTGCAAAAGAAATTCTACAGAAATTCTATGCTCTACGGAAGAATTTAATTAGAATTAACCGACGACGCCAGATGAGGAATTAAAGGAGGATGTTACGTGAAAATATGCTCGGTATCGAGAGAAAGAAGAATAGTTTAAATATTTCATTGGAAGAGCTATTCGAACGTTTCAAAATCTACGAAAAAATTCCATGATAAAAAATGTTCAGAGAGCAGCGCGAGAATCACCAGCGACCAAAGTCTAAAACTTCATGCCAAGAAAGAAGAAGGCAAATTTAAATGTAAAATTCTCACCAAGGAAATTAAAAAATCAAACGAGATGGCAAATTCTGACGAACGCAGCCATACAATGATAGAACGAAACATTTGAAACCCTCGGTTTCTCTCGATAGATTTCTCTCAAGAAATCGTATCGAGAGAGAGAGAGAGAGAGAGAGAGAGGAGTTTCTGGATGCAGTTGAAAAGGGGGCGTAGCCACTTGGAAGATTTACTTCCGACGGCAAAGTGTACGCATTACCTGGCTCGCGATTTATCGCCAGCGAGTATATACGCGCCGCTCCATTGAATAATAGCAGCACTCGCCGCATGTTGTGTGTGCGTAACGCTCGCTCGCGCGCGAGGCCATACTAATTCCTTGTATAAATAAAGGACTTATCTCCGACCTGCACTCGTTCTCCAGACGTTATGATATACTAACCTCATTAGCATGAGGCGCAGCGAAGAAGTATGGCTTCGATAGAGAGGCAGAAAGCTGGTGGGGAGGATCGACGATGCGGTTGAAAGCGAACTCTTTCGCTCGTGTATTGAATTCGTTTCGATGATCGATTGTCAGTTGTGAAGATCTAGCTACTTGCTACGATTTTAACACAGCCGACGATTATTACAGGAAATATCGGAGATTAGTTGGAATTAATTAATTGCTCGCGAAAGTATTCGAGAATAATTGTTTTGTTACACAGAACGTTTTGAAATTTCGTTGACTATCCAACGAGAAAAGACTAGTATGATCACAATCGTCAACATTTGAGATCGATCCCAGATATTTTTTGCAAACGTATATTTAGTGAGAAACCTCGACTACTCTTGACAATAGTAATGATAAGTTCTTTGATATTATTCATAATAATAGTAACAAGTATAAGAGTAGAAGTGAAGAATGGGAAATTGAAGCACAGTTAAAGTATATTTTACTTTTACTTTCATCAAAATGTTGACAAACACCATTCTGATTGTAACGAGAATGTCAATATAATTGTATTGATCAAATTTGTTAATTAATATAATTATGTTGATAAAAATCTGAAATCAATGCTGAGAATGTCTGTCGAAGGTACAAGATATCTGTTGCAAACATATATTTAACAAAGAAATGACTGCTCTTGACGGAACTTCTTAACAATGGTACAAGAATGAAATTTCGAAGAAAGTGAGGAAGCACAGTGAACTTGATGTACGGAAAATTAAATATTAAATAAATCAAAGTATATATCAATCAATTTGACTGTAATTTTTACTTTCACCGAAAGTATACGCGTCCACGTGGTGGACCAATATTCAAACCAATATATTGAATGCCAATAAACAACAAAGTAAAAGAGACAAGAGAAAGAAGAGGCGAAAGAAATGGATGGAGGGAAGAGCGGAAGGACAGAGGGAGGAAGGAATCACGGACAGCAGTGGAAAGTGGAGCAATAGTGGAGAGTTTCCGGGACGAGCGGCAGAGCCGCGTCCGCACGACAATCGATCGCCGGTCTAATCGATTCGATACTCCCACGCCCGTTCCAATCAGTGGCTGCACGACTTACACAAGACCACCAGCGATTGGTCGATGCTCGGCCGGTTGCGCTTCGTTTTCGTTTCGGGCATCGTCCATCGCGTTTTCCGGCAAGCCATAATTTTCGGCCGCGATCGCGCTGCGATATCCCCGCGAATTTATGGCCTATTGATACTTTGCATCGGTCGCGTGTGCCACACGCTCCCCTTTCTACCCCCTTTTCACTCTGTCCGAGTTTCCGAAACTCTCGAAATCCTGTTCTTTCGCCTGCGTAACGTGTGTGCGTTTCCTTGTCCTTTGTATACAGGCTGTCCCATACGAAGCACGTAATCTTCTTTATAATTATCAACTACCTAGTTAATGTAGTTGTTAAACATTTCTCTCTAAATTATTTATTCGCTATAGAGAATTTCAAATTTCGAGTAAATTCTTCGATGCCGGTTGTCTAGCGGAATATAAGTAGAATGAGGCAGTGAGCTGACCAGACGTAACATAAATAGAATGAAACTTTGTAAGTTCGTCGATCAAGTAGATTTCATTAAACATTAGAGCGAGAATTTGCATAGCTGCGTTACTATTGCATTCCTGTTGAAGATGATCGACTGGACTTGCAAAATTTCTGCGAAACAACGATCCAGAACGACGCGACGAAGACCTGTAGAAATTGTTCGCTACAATTCTTTCGCTTAAACTCGATTGGGAAAGTTTTAAGTAAATTAAACGCGAAAATCCTTTTCCTTCAGATTAATCAATTTTCTGGCGAGCACCAAGAATCGCGCTGCTGTGTTTTTAAGTTATTTATTTTAGCGGGGCGAGAGATTCAACGAAAGCACCGGACAAAGTTTATCGTTCGAGCATGGAAGTTTACCGCCGCGGTAGTCTAGACAGGAAATTTTCGAACTTTGAACAGGTGAAAAATTAGCGTTTGTCCGTTTGTTCGTAAACCTCCGCTATGTATGCATAATACATCTTCCGTTAACGACTGTTGATCTTTAACCAGTTGCTTGGAATCACCATTTCAAATGATTCCCTGACGCGTTTGAGGAACTTATTAACGCGTCCTCGGCCAATTTGAAGAATTATCCGCCGTAATACACCGTGACCAATTGATCTGTTGTTGCACCAGGCAGTTAAGTGATCCGCGAGAATATCACAAATCAACGAAAGAAACGATCTACGTCAGAGCTGTAACTCTTGTCGCCTATTTTCAGAACATTAATTTGCACGCAACAAAAGCAGAACAGCGGCTGCAAATTATTTCAGAGAATACGTTGAATTTGCAAGGAATTTTCTATTTTTTTCTATTTTTCTTTCTTTTTTTTTTCTTAATTTCATCCAATTACAAAACTCGTGTTCATCGTACACGATGAACTTCATTATTAATATTTATTCCCGTATTGTTAATATTTTATTTCCAATAAGAAGAACGTCTTGCGCGTCTCTATACACATCGATTGGAACCGGAAACGTTGAAAAATCTCGAACAATGCTGGAGAAAGGAAACAGAAGAAAAGAAAATTGTAACAACGAGAACGAAAGAAATCTGAATCGGGATATTTTGTACATAATCACGCGAACTGATTTCTCCGATGGATACGCTCCCCGTTATTTGCAAACGCTCGCTCGGTTTTCCTTTCGTTTTCTCTTCCATCGAAAATATGAGATTCCGCGAGCTAGTATCAAACGAACAACGGATACCGAGCCCTGCGAACGCGTTTGCATTATGTAAACATGTTTTAAAAGCCAGTCGAGGTAATTAACTAGTGTTTGCCGTGCAATTATAGGGAACGAAATGTTTTCGATCCATTGCCGCGTACTTGAACGCGCGATGAGCTGGTCGTCGGGAACATTACGAATTCGTGATGAGAAGAACACAATCACTCAAGTTCCTTTATTCAATTCAGCTACTTTCCGAAGAATGTCAGCGACGCATTAATCGTTATTTGTTTAAGAAACAATGTCCTCGCGAACGATTGAAATGGACTTTTTATTAGCAGCATTACACTGTGCGGATTTCCATGAAAAGTCACATGTCCGAGGAAGAAGAACAGGCTAGAATTAAAAGAACAATTTCGTTTGCTGGCTGATTTGAATTAAATCTTGTCCAATTACCAATCGTGGATCTATTTTTCTCCGATTAATTAAATCTGGTGCGTTGAAACGAATCTTGCGTGTCAAATCAAGTGAAGAGACATTTTAGTTTGGAAGAGAAAATAAATTAGGAGGAGGTGCATAAATTCTTGTGAATTGAGCACGAGATTCTGCTGTTCTGATACAGAAATGACCGAGACGAAGGATAACGCGCAGTGCGGATCACTCGCGCTAATATTCCAGTAATGGACACCGATGTGGTCAACCTTGAAGAGATAAATTTCGTGATAAAGCCGATAATTAACGCCGCTAATGGCCGTTATTATCTTGATTGTATAGGGGAAACGCGTGCAAATTTCAACTGGAATGCGTTTAATTGCATCACCCGCAATTGTGACATCTGCCATTTTTACGCGAACGATAATAATAATTGGGAGCTTTCGCGATCGCGGGAAACGAAACTCTTTTCCCTTTGTACTTGTATTTTCCTGGTAAACTACGTGTACACGGGTAGTTGCTCAAATTTTGAATATGTGATGGAATATATTATTATACATACGCAGCATAATTCCGTATCAAATTCAATATCTGATCGAATGAAATTTAAGCTCCGCTTATTGAAAC
The DNA here is from genome assembly GCA_002806875.1 of Lepidotrigona ventralis hoosana. NCBI lineage: Eukaryota > Metazoa > Arthropoda > Insecta > Hymenoptera > Apidae > Lepidotrigona > Lepidotrigona ventralis. The sequence continues at coordinate 5,161 of NIPQ01111547.1, read as the reverse complement.
CTAAACTCTTGTTGTACGAATGAGGAAATTCTAATAGAAAGGAGAATCAGTGAGCTCCAATTGTATAAATTATTAAATTCTCTATTCTTTACGTATGTTTTTTTTTTCAATTTGTGATACAAGAAATTTAGTTTCAACATTAACTTTGACGTGATTGAAAGATTCCACTTCTCCCTCTTTCTCTCTCTTTCTCTTTCTCTCTCTTTTTTTACGTTATTTTCCATTATTCCATCAGTACACAATCGGAGCGCAATGTTCTTCAAGTTGTATCTGATAAATTCTTTAACTGATAAGAAAACCGACACTGATTGATTTCCCATTTGTGCCGTTTCATACGCTCTCGCGCATTCATATTTTATCGATTTTTATCGCGCACGGAAGGAACGTTTATCAAATTCCGCGAACTATCGCGCGTTACAATTATCAAATTAACACAAAGTCGATTCCATCGGGCTTCCAAATATTTGCGTGATATTCCAAATCAATTGCAAATCTCGAAGCTCAAGCGTGCACATTGTGTGGATTTTTCTGGGACTTGCAAATATTTGCTGTAGTACTTCGAGTGAAAATTCAACGAGAATCCAAGTTTAAATATTTCAAAAATCTAATTCAAATCTACCAACAAAGCGTCAAACGTTTCAATACACTGATTCATCCACTGTTTCAAATATGTATTCATGACATTCCGAGATTTACTAAAAATCCAGGTTCAAATAGGAATCAGAAATCTAATCACCAATTATATATACTTCTTACAACTCTAAACCACGATTTGAAAACTTGTTTCGTGTTTTGAAAAATACTTCAAATTCATTCCGAAATGGACGAAAATCTCCATTAAGACTATGTTTTGATATCGCTGCAGAAATATGGCGTGGCTCAATCAAAGCTCGATCGTTAATTAACGTGGCTATGACGCATTACGATAACCGTAACAAGTAGTATAACGTGTTGGGTAATTAGTAACACAGAACAGTTTTTAAATGCGACTTTCTTGTTGATTATCACGCTGCTCGTAATTATTGCGATAGAGGAGCCGCTCGTATTATTAGATGACGTAGGTGGTATTCAGTTTACCGATCGGAATTACGAACAACGCAATAATGACGAGAATGTGCTAGCAATACGTGTGATGTTACATAACCTGTGCAACACATGCGTAACAAAGACGAGTGTCAGTTGCTTGAAAGATCATGCATCCAAAAGTTGTCTCATTCTCTAGATCATTCCAATCGTATTTTTTGTTGTTAAATGATTTTTTAAATCCCAGGGAATTGATGCAATTTTTCTCGCTTCTTCTTAAATAATTTTTTTATTCTATTTTTATTTTTATTTCTTTATTTTATTTTATTTCACTTTGTGTTTCTGTTCATCTTTGTTTCAAATAATTTTTCGAGCCAAATAAATATATATATATATATATATATATATATATATATATATATATATATATATACACGAAAAAAATTGTTGCAAGCACGAGTGATTTTTTCGTACGAAACAGGTTTGAATTTTATGCTTGAATACATTAATGATTTTATGCTGTTTTTCAGTGTGTTCATTCTCCACTATATTTTAGTACGTTAAGAGTTTGATGTCATTTTTTTTAAATACATTAATAATAATTTCATGCTCTTTTTTATTAGTTGTATGTGTTGAAAATTTATTTTCCTGTTGAAACAAGATCGTAAAAATTCAAAAACCTTTCTCATGATAAATGTATCTACGTAGGACGAAGTTCATGCCAAATTTTGCTTTTCGCAACGCGTTTTACAAACATCTACCTATTTTATTTTCAGTTTCGTAATTTTTTAATGCACAAGTGTATATATTTTCATATAAATTATATATATTTTCATATAAATTTTTCTACCTCGTGCTTCACGTATAATTTGTATAATCACATTAACGTGAAGAAAACATAGAATTTCTAAAAGAAGAAAAAAGAGATAAGAAATGGAAAAACATTCTTTCGAATTATTACTTGAGGATAATCATTAATAAATTTTTATTTATTAGTATATTGCAGCCAAATACTTATGCCTGCAATATTGAATAAACAGAAGCGATAGAGAATAGTACTGATAATTAAAGATCTGTTGCAAAGTTATTTTGACACCATTTGTCACCTATCTGCGCAATTGGCTTTGAAGTTAAACAGTTTGGCCTTGCTACGCTTGAACATTATTTCGTCTTTCATTCTTCGCAGTCTCCAGTTATCCAAAAACAATAGAACCCGAACGTACGTGTATTTTCGCTTACTTAAACTAATTATAAATATACTCTTTAAACTATTTATAAACAAGTGTTAAACAGCACTGAATAAATTTGTTTCTCGAAAATTTTATATTTTTGTAATAGAAATTTGATAAAGAACACTTTAACTAATGAAATTGTCTGGAAAAGAAAAGCAGAGAGAAAAATTAAACAAATTCAAATCTCAACTTAAACAATTCGTCAATTTCGGCACCAGAAAACAGAATCTGAAGCTTCCGGGGCTGTGAAACACTAACGCGTGAAACATGGACGGGCGTTTCTATAAACGATGCGTCGCGGTGTAATTCACGCGCGTGGTGTAATTGGTCGAGACGTTCGCGTGGCCTTTGGCATGCAAAAATCCGGCAGCGAGAATCAGTGCAAAAACGTGGGCGACAGAGAAAAAGAGAGAGAAGAGAAAAAAAGAAAAATACTCGGCGGCAGAATTGAAATCACGATTTTTGCGGCGGCGACAACGAGCTTTCGTGGGGGCAGCGCTGCGTTCCCGCAAAAATTCAACGGCTGAATCGCGTAATTATCCCGAAGACGATTAACGACGACGTCGCGACGCTTCCCTTTTGTTCGCCGTCCCAACCCGACCCGAGCCGCCAACTTTCTTCTGTTTTATTCGCCGCCAGCGGTAATTAATTTGCCAGCGGTTATTAATTAATTTCGCCGCATTGCGCGCCCGCCTTGATGATTTATGAGATCTCACCGCGACTCCAATTGATCTTCACCGCGAAATTTATTTATTTGTTTGTTTGTTTGTTTGTTTGCTCGAGTCTTGAAAGCTCCTGGTAACAGCTGATCATTTTTATACTCTCGCGATTATTCAATTCGAACGATCAAATGAAATTGCCATTCATTTGAGAATCATCTGTGTAGAGGTTCGTCAATCGAAAACTTAATTGAATTGAAAGTTGTAACTGTGCTTTAAAAAGTTGTCGAATTCGGTGATTGTGAGGGTATCATTTCTGCGACTCGCTGAGTACAAATTCTGATAATTATTCTTTGATGCTCACACTGGTCCGTGTTTTTTTGTTGCCAGATGTGTAGCCTCTCTGGTTCTTCAGAATTTTAATTACCGTCTGAATATCACTGCTGTGAAAATTCGAAAATTCATATTGAAACACGTAGCCTAACTACGTAAAGGAACTAATCATTTTTATCGATTAATTTACACTAAAAATCGTAAAATCCGGAACAATTCTTAATTTTATAATTTTATAATACGATTCTGTTTATGTTTTTTTTTCGTGTCAGATAAATTTTTTGTTGAGATAAATATATATTTATTAATATGAGACACACACACACACACGTCCACGTCGTATGAATTCACCGATCTTTAGTGAAGCTGTCTCACACGAATTGCCATCAATATCGTCATCTCGATTGTTGCATAAATCGCGTTCGCGCCGCAGATAAACATATATACATGTATATGTATTCACTTAAATTTAATCGCATTTCACATTATCCTTTGCAACTGGCGTCGTGATCAGAGTGCTTGAAATGCGGCCGTGCTCCCGAAACGAGGCAAGCATTTAAATCCCCTATTTAAATGCTGCACGTGAACGTGTTAAATAATGCACCGTATCCTCGTCTTGATAACGTAATAACTCAGCGAGTAATAAACAGAAAATTACGGAAGTTAAATGGTCGCCATGGTTACTAATGCCTCGGAAAGAATTCTGCCTTTTCAACCAAGAAGCCTCTGCCATTTTTACGCTCTCTACGAACGTTCGTCCGAACGTATCCGCTGTAAAGGGACAGAGAACGTCCCGTTATTGCACGATTGCAAAAAAAAAAAAATTAAAATAGCACTAAAAATTTGCACGTGACAAATTTGTAACGTTATTGATTTTAATCGAGCCAAAAATGTGCACTTAAGAACGTTTACAAACAGGTGACGAATGTTCACGCAGTTTTATATTTTCGTGAAGATAATTAAAAAATTAAATCTTGGTAAGGGATCGTTTTACCTGTCAAGTTTGATATTTTGAATATGTTTGCATCTCCAAATTTTTCACGGGCTACGTATCGTGCGATCAGCAAAATCGCGATATTATAATTCTAAAGAACTCTTTGCTCAACATCAAGGCTGCAAAAGATCAAAAATTAAGGATTTGCCGTTTTCGTAGCTCGCTAATTGTTCAATTCAATTCCAAATTATTTCAAAATGACCTCGAAAACCTCGATCCCGATACTAAGAAACAATCTTGTGCTTTGATGAGTCACAACTTTCGTCTGAGTTTCGATTTCCGCGCTTCGTTAAAACGCATGGCTGCGAAAGCTAACAACGAAGAGACGCGAAAGTGCCCAGCCATAAATCCCAGCGGATGAATAATCGACACTAACGGAAGGATCGCGATCGGCCCGTCCCTTTCACGAAACGCAATCAGACGAGACAGCGGAACACACGCGAGCTGTTTTGCAAACTTAATTGACGGTCCTCGATCGCCGATCCACGCCGGTAGATTGCATTCTCCCGCCGAAAGATGCAAACGAGGATCGACTTTCCTTTTCGTTTCGCAACTAGCTCGCTCACTGGCTGATTCGACTCGATTCGGCTATCGATCCGGTCGATCGCGATACCGATTCGTATTCGCGGAGATCTCGCGGGCCCCCGTTTACGAAATCATCTACGCGGCTCATTATATATCGTTCGACCTATTTGTATTACAAAGTGGAATATTTCGCGATTGCTTCGTATCACCGAACGTGGAATAATTTAATGGCCAAATGAAAATTTTTCCATCTGTTTATTTATCGCGATTGCCAGCAAACGGTGGTATAATCCACTGACTAAAAGTTTTGTATTCACTAATTACAAAAAGCGAGGAAAGGCATATGGTGCAAGATAATTCATAGTTTCGTAAAATGGAATTATATTTAACGGAAG